>JASVEL010003588.1:0-69976 GCA_032618575.1 Nicotiana noctiflora
TAACATTCTCAAGGTAGACTCCTAGCTTCAAAATTATTCTACAAATATATTCGCTTTCAACTGTTACATATATATGTCTAGGATGAGCCGATGACAGCCCGAAAAGTTTATAGCATTGCTAGTAGTATTGGTATCTCTGATACCCGAAGAGCCCATTTTTCTTGTTGATTCGTACATCTAAATCTCAGTCTAGCATTTTAGTTTATAAAGCAAAAGATGCATCAAAAAAAGAGTGGTGTCGTGAGGAAAGGCAATGTCCAAAAGAGGATAAGGAATGTAATAGGTATGTCATGAATTGCTGCGCATGAGGAAGAACGGAGGAAATACCAAGAATTACAGCAAAAGCATTTAAATCTGATTATGTACCTAGGGAGGTGCCAACTAGAATTGCAGTTGGTGTGGCAAGGCCTAAAGCGCAAGGGCAGGAGACTACCTGTCAAAAAGAAGACTATTGTCAATCCAAAATAATCAACATGCCATTTTAGGACATCTATAAGTGGAGGAACATATGCTCGAATTAGCCAGGGCATTAGAATTAGGAACAGACTAGCTGACCACTGTAAGCTTGGACGAGTGGTATCACAATCACTACAGATTATTTACTCAATACACAAATAGCACAAACTTCTGCATGCAGCCAAGCTATGTTGTGCTTTTACCAATAATGATAGTATGATACCAGGGTATTAATGAAGCAACAACGTGAAAAAACTGCCCTTCTGCAGTAATCCAATATACTACAGATGTCCTCTGTTTTAAACTTTGCAACTTGATTTCTACTTGGATCATCCCATAGCTTCCGCTAAAAGTGAACTACTCCTACAAGTTCCTTCTCCCTTAAATAATAGGCCAAATCTTCCATTACCAGTAATATCATAAGAGCAAATGGAGAAGCACAGAGTAGACAGCAGACAAAGGACAAAGATTTGGACAAGCTAAAATGTAACAACACAGAGGTATGTAGCACTCAATTTTAGTGGCTTTCCCTAACCCCAAAAGTTATAGTTTGACATTTATAAGTTCTGATAAATTAGAAGCCTCTACCAAGATCTGACAGATAGAGAATGACTAAATGTTTTTTCTAGGCAAAAGATAGCAGGAAAATGGAGAGGTAATTCAGATTAGATAGGAAGGCATCGATATAAAAGATGGATCATCAGTTCACTATGACGCACCAATACATCTACAGCAAGTTTCAGGCTCAGAAGCAAAGGATCTCCTTCTGGTCCGGCAATATCATTTAGTAAAACATCTGGGAAGATGTGCGATCCAACATAATACCTATATAATGAGCAGCAAACACGAAACAACAGAAAATTATAAGTAACAGACCAAGCTAATTAGCAGTAAATATGATTACTCATTAACATGAAATATATGCAGTAACAGACCAAGCTATCATTGTTATAGAGACCTAAAGTAACCGAATAAGAGTATCAAGGATTCATCGCTGCAGCAGCAAATTGCTGCAGAATCATCAATCATCTATATTTTGAGTGCTTATACCAATGCTCGTAATGGCTGCTGCTTAGAGTTCCTCCTAATCAGATGATGCCCTAAAAGTCTTGAGATTCTGTGGATCTTGTTGCATATGAAAAAGAACTGGAGGAAATGGTTGATGAAGATTTCTCTAGACACCGCCAATTTACCAGAAGGACAGAACGAGTGTATTTTGGAAAACAGGAACCAGACTGTTGAATGCCAAGTCCATGAACATTGTACTTATCTAGAGCTTCAAGCTGTAGAGCTCTGCTAATACTTCATCGTAATTAAGAATTCGCTTGAACCTTGGGTTTTCTCAAACAGCTTTTGAGGGAACATGAGTGCTGGATTTCCAAGGAAATCCCTGTAAATTATGTAACACTCGGTCTCAAGGAAATAATATGTTACTTGCAGAAAATAAAGGAAGATCAACAACTTCATTGCCCAAAGCAAGAAACAGTTTACTCACTAGTGTACTATTTCAAACACAGATGTTTTTCTTTTTTAAGATATTATAAGTACCGTCCTCAAACCCATCCTACCTAGGAGCACAACAGCGGTTTTCCTACTTTGCTCCCCCAGTGAGTCGACCTCCCAACCTCATCTTTGAGGTGTAGGCCCTTACTACTAGACTCTCCCTCCCTTGTCTTCAAATACAAAATTGGACATCCCAGAGAATGACTGTGCTAAGGAAAAAGGACAACTATATTAATGTTTAGAATGTTATAATCTGTATATTATGGAAATAGTGACCTCTTCAGAAAATCAGAACAGTCGAGTGAACTAGGTGTCTGGATATAACCTGATTGAACTTATCCAGATTTGTCTCAATTCTGGGAGGTGGATTGAAGTGAATCAGTGCCGTGTACAATGCCAAGTGACATGATAAGGCTATATTACTTTTGACAGTGCTCCAAGGCAAGTGCACCTTGTAATAGAAAATGCATGCAATTATACGCAATTATAACTCATAGGAATGGATGAACATAGATTTACAATATAGCAGCTTGTGAATAGCGAGGAGGGAAATATGGCTTCAAGAAACAGATCTAGGCAAATAAATTAACATGCAAACTTTGACCGATGGGTCACCACACTCCATTAACATCACATCAATGAGAATTCACTGCTAAACCATTATTGCGTTCATTTTAGAGGCTAAAAAGTAGTTGTTCAGATCTTCCAGTTAGAACTCTTCTTCCAGTTTGTTCATGTGTGCCTATCCTTTGTCTATCTATACCTAATAACCTAAAGGAGCAGTCAATTGTTTCTTAAATATATTTGTGATACATAAGGAAAGAATAATCGTGTTACCAGAACCCAAATGTTGCAGCTGATAATGTCATCACACTGTAAACAAATGGCCCAGCAATTGTATCTGCTAGTCGCTGAATTGGTGCTTCACGGCCTTGAGCATCCTCAACCTGGAAGATTAGAAAATTTATGCAGAAGTTCATAAGTTCCTAAACTTTCACATATTAATATTAGACACATCTCTGCTACTTCTAGTTTAAGATCAGTAGCCACATTGTGTGAAAAAAGGGTACAGATACACTTTTGTCCACCTCCTCATATTAGAAAGAGTTATTCAGAAGTAGAAATTTCTAAATAGAGAAAATAATATTTTCTATTCAGGAAATAAAGGCTGCAAACAACCAAAAATACATGTCAAACATCAGAAAGGGAGTCAGATAACTCCACAAACAATTATCACAATTTCCATTAGAAGTCCCAAATTCCCCTTTAATTGCTAAGAGAGAGTCAAAAGTAATAGACCATATTCCCCATGTTAAAAATTGTTCCACTTTGGCACTTTTGGAGGATGTTCGAAGAGATACTTTATTAGTCAAGTGCCATTACTAAGTTGGTCCTTTATCAATTAAATATGAAATTTGAATTGTACCACAATTATAAATAGGTGTCTACTATTCCATCTCATCAGGTTATAAATATATTTCTTCTCTATATTATGTTCTCAAATGGTTCAAGACCTCTATGATCTGGGTGGAGATCTCATAACTTCTGCCTACCAGCACTGCCTTATACTGTTTGTCTAGCCCAAGTTTTCAATCTTCTTCGAATTACTAGGCTTCCATTTTCAAGGTGACTGTCCTAGCGATACCAATCTTATTTTCGGTAACTGTACCTGAGCACCGTGCTAATTTGAGTTGCTCATTATGGAAGCCTGCGCCTCTTTCTGGGGACTGTTACACTGCCACTTTCTGGCGATCTCTAGAGACAATACTACTTTTTCAATAACCATTCTAACGGCACTGTACCTTTTTCTTTTTTCTGGTCACTGTTCCAGTGGTACCGCACCTTTTTGGTAACCATTTTGACAAGACCACTTTTGGTGATTGTTCTAGTGAAGTCGCGACTTCTTTCAATGACCATCCTTTTGAACAAAACTTTTCCACCAGGATTTCAATTTTCAAAAAATTTCCATTGAGATTCAAGTGGTCAAAGGATAATATTTACTTGACCAAACAAGGAAGTTCACAGTCTACAGGTTTTCCACCACTAAACTCAATGAAAACCCACCGGAATTTAGCTTATACATCATATCTAATAAATTTCCAGATATTGTGATCAATTTTGCACTCTCAAGTTCTATGCATTACGTAATCAAGAAAACAGTAGTTTTAATAGACCAATAAAGAAACATTCTAAGATATCTGCTTTCCCTCCTCAAGGCACTATATCTAAGTGCTAGAAAATGTTCCAGGCAGCAATCTATTACTTGGAAGAGAAAACATCACTAAGAAACAGTGTGCTGACCATGTTAACAATCTTGGAAATTGTTGAGTTGGAACCAGTGGAAGAGGCCTCAATCCTTAAAGGACTGTCCTGAAACATAAGAACAAAGACTTGAATATAAACGTACAAAAATAAATGTAATTCCAATTATTGTTGCTTACAAATATTCCAGTTCTACTATCATAAGTTATTCACCAACTAAAGTTATCAGTATGTGGGGATCATGTCAACATTTGAACCTAATGTCTAACCAGGATTTTTTTTTTTTTTGATAAGTAATGTCTCACCAGAGGTCGAGGAATAAGGTAGAAGATTAATAGGTAGTTTATAGTTGTTCACCGATAGTCTTAGTAGCATGCATGTCCCTTCATATCCTTAGATTTTTATTACGTTAAGTGATTTTGTTCGCCTCAGGTATTGTATTCCCTATTGCTATTATTTGTCACCACTTATCGTTTATCTGTCCCTTTTTTCTTTATCTTCCATCTTTCTTCCTTCCTTGCTTTCCTCCTCTTCTTCTTGCCCTTCCTGAGCCGTGCGTCTATGGGAAACAGCCTCTTTACCTACATTAGGTAGAGATAAGGTCCGCGTACAGACTACCCTCCCCAGACCCCACCTGTTGGGATCAAACTGGGTTTGTTGTTGTTGTTGTTGTTGTAATGTCTCGCCAGGATTTTTTGGATCAGGTAAAGTAAATTCCATTATACGTAGCTTCTAATGTCTCACCAGGATTAGAATGGATATAATTAATATATAGCCCGTCCTGTATTTTTTTTAACAATAAGAAAGAATATTCGTTCTAAAAGGCCATTCGAACCTCATTTCTTTATAGGTGACACAAAGGGACAGAAATGTAGTTCACTCCAGAAAAGCTGCAAAAACCATTTACTATATCTATACACGTAATCTTTGCATCATGTCTGAAGAGAGCATAATGGATGTAGAGAATTCATATAGCTTAACCCTATTAGTTTGGGATTATCATATTTAATTGATTATTGAATCTTAACATCACCATACCCAGTTTATTGTACCAGCTGAGACAGAAAAGCCCTTCTCTTTAAACACTGGAAGAGACTCTCCAGTAAGCATAGATTCATCCACAACACTTCGACCTGCAACGACTCTTCCCTGCAGAGGCAATTTGATTTATTTTTTAAGATTGTAAGATGTTGCATGTTACCAAATAACAGGAAAAACAAGTATTTTTAACAGAACACTACATCCTTGGACAGATACTTGTATTTTCAACATTTCAAGCAAAAGGGGATGAGTTACTTCCTTTTGAGGACTGAAAAAGGTAACACAAATCTTTTAAACTATTAACTAATTGTTACTAGTTCAAACAGGACAAAATTCTCATTTGTCCAAAATTAACTATTCAATCCAAGGAAAAACAAAGAAATACTCCATTCGTTTCTTCAGATCAGCACCTAAAATTGCCATAAATCTGCTGAAAGTGCAAAAGAAAATATGTACTATAAACCATCATTAAGATGTACTGAGGTCTATGTTGCTCGGACTCTCCAAAAATGTCGCCGGGTGCGTGTCGGATCTTCCAAAGGTAGTGCATTTTTGGAGGATCCAACACGGGTGTGACAGCATTTTGGAGAGTCCCCGCAACATAGATTGAGGTAATAATTTTTTCCTAGTCTAATGGTTCCATACTGTGTTTTTAGAAGCTGATAGTTTAGCAGTAGCATCCAAAATGCTTGGAGCAATGAAATCCGAGGTAATTAGTACATGGATTCTATTCTGCTTTACTGAAGATCTTCAGACATTCGTCCTCGAGCTAAATTCCTGAAAAGAAAGTACTCATGCAAAATTTGACTTACATCTACGGGTATAGTTTCTCCAGGCAAAACGAGCAAAGAATCACCAACTCGAATATCATCAGTTGGAACTTCAATACATATTGCATCAGAGCCGACAACATCAGCTGAGGAACCACTGCCGGAAGAAGTAACCACAAGTCTAGACTGAGTGGATATAAGCGACTGCCAAGAGAACCACAACAATATTTTGTAAGACAAAGGAGTAAATGTACTTTAATTCCAAGCTCTGGGGGATCTTGTCTTAATAGTGTGAATGCACTTTAGTTCATAGAAGAAAAATAGAAAGTAACCATGTGTATCCTTTATTTGATGTGTTCAACTAAGTAAGAAAAAAGTAGCCAGAAAGTAACCTAATATTAATCTTTGCTAAGTGCAGCTATTAGGTAGCATTATTTTCACACCACTAAACATATGGCAATTCCTCCATAGATGTGCCTTGATAAATGAATGAGCAGAAAACAAAGGCAGCAAGATTGCAGTTCAGAACTAATAATCTCGCTGCCACCAGAAATAACAGATCAGAGCTTTTATGCAACTCTTATAACTGCATCTTCCGTAATATACATGCTTCAAAAGTAGCACTGCTAGTAACTAAAAGCAGCTTTCTGGTAAAGGGAACTCTTAAATGCATCAATAAATAAGAGAAAAATTGATAACAGGCATGTTCCATTTCTTATCTCAAATGTATTAACTAGTATATGCACATAATTCAAAGTCTTGAGGACTAATGGAAAAACAAAACATTTAATACTTAGATTTCATGTTATCAGGGATAATGTATTGTTGAATAACAAGAATAAATAGGTGGGTTAGCTTAGAAGTCTCACGAATGGTTACAACAAATTCATTGACGCTACACTGTATCAGAAAACTTCAACATGTAAAACATCTAGACTCCAGTAGTTAATAGATTTTTCAACTTTCGGAGAGCATCAAATACTGAACAGTCTTATAGCCCATATTTTGCTTGCAATTTTCTGTCCACTTCTTGAGCCCCCAACAAACGAAAAATAACTCTATTAAATCACATAACACGGAAACAACTTACTAATAGCTCATTCATGTCACTAGATGCTTTCAGCCTTGCCCTTTCCTCCAAAGAACGTCCTAGTAGTACAAACCCAAGAAGCATGACCTGCATACTAAAATCAACATTTCTCAATGAGTGAATTCATTGCTAAAAAAGTCAAACAATTTAATAATACTGAACAGATTTTTCTCAATTAAGACCATCATAGAAGCACGTATAGAAAGTATCACAGAGCAGACACAATTTCTTAATGAATTGGAAAATAGCTACAAATGAAAACTACATAGTGAAAGTTAATGAATGCTATATGGAGATTATTAAAGGTTTATGGAATTTCACCAGTAAGCCATTGCAGGAGGAAAATTGACTCACCGATTAGCTATACATTTCAAAATAACATCAGATCGGTCAAGACAAATACGATTAAAGATTCGGAATAGAAGACCATGTGAAGTCCTGATGACATTACCCAAATTTTGTTAGGACTTCAGATGGCATTATGTTGAAAATTGAGGTTCTGAAATGCTAGAAAAGACCCCTGAGCCCAATAAGGCTCAATAATCTGTGGCACCAAAGCAACAACCTATTATTTTGAACTTTGTGGAATGAAGACCCTATCAGCTAAAACCCAAATGTAGAATTCAGAAACAAATAATGAAGAGGGAGAAACTTGCTGTTAAAGATTACAATCTGCTGACTGTCTTAAACAGCAGAAAGCAGGAGTACATATGAGCAAGCAAATGAAAACTACACAGAAAGAAAAAATGGTAGGAAAAAAAATCTAAGCTTTCAGAGAAATACAAAGGATAGTGAGAAAAGACAAACCGGCTCATCAAAGAATGTTGCTTCCCATTGAAGAGCAGGGTTAAGTAGTGAGACCTAAGAAAGAGAAGAACTTGTCAGCACACCAGTCTTAACTCAAGAAAGTAATGAGTTCGCAAAAAATTGTGAAGACATGGATTGAAATCGTAAATTAAGAGCTCCTAACAAGATAAAATGCTCAGCTTTAATTGATTCTTACAGAACTAATTGCAAAAGCAGCAATTGATCCAAAGCCAACAAGAGAGTTCATATTTGGTGATCCCTTTGCGAATGCCCGAATACCATCAAAAAGCAGGTCTGTAACATAATTTATTCAGTCGTTAATGAACTAGGATGATAAAGACCTAGTATGGTGCAAACCAGAGAAAGATCAAAAAGCTGGATGCATTAACTGAGAGAAACTATTTGATTAATAATATTAGTGATATACAACACCAACAAACTCAGTGTAATTCCACAAAAATCAATGTTTATTTTAGATGATATGCTCTCACTGAATTTCGTGGAGTTCTTCCATGCTTATCACCTAGCTTTACCTAACAGTGTCAGTGTTCCAAAGTTTCCAAGACATTAACTGAGAGAAACTATTTGATTAATAATATTAGTGATATACAACAACAACAACAAACTCAGTGTAATTCCACAAAAATCAATGTTTTATTTTAGATGATATGCTGTCACTGAATTTCTTGGAGTGCTTCCATGATTATCTCCTAGCTTTACCTAACAGTGTCAGTGTTCCAAAGTTTCCAAGATATTAAAATGCATGCCTAAGATGTGCTAACAAGGAAATAATAAAGAATTTAAAAATGAGATTTGACAGCAACGAAATGAGATATAGAGAAGTGACATCGCGCTAGCACCAAACATAATGAACAAAGAAGGCTAGCTGCACGAACCTATACTTATCTAACTGACATAAGCACTCGCTTTGGTGTCAAAACCTGCAGCAGAATCTGCAGTAATAGATTTAGCAGGCCAAGAAACCATGGTCCAGCCAGATGTTAGGTGTGATCCATTAGTTATTGTACCACTGCACTTATCCCAGTTTGCCCCATTATTTTATTTTTTTAATTGAATATCAAAACTCAACTGCCATTTGTCATTTTTGGAAAAATAGATTTTAGTAAGTAACTATCCACTACAGCAACTACTATGCCTTGATGCCAAGCAAGTTAGGGAAGTCAGGATAAATGGTCTTGTTTTTTTTTTTGGATAGAGTAAAATTTAAAAAGATAAATGGTCTTCTTCTCTCCACTCCAGGATACATTATTATTCTTTGACCTTACCAGGAAATAAAACGTTATTATTCTTTTTTTGACTTGTGAAAATGTAACATGTATCAGTAATTCAGTATATTAATAAATCTTCAGCACAAAGCTTGTGCTGGAAGCCAAAAGATGAAGTTTACAAGAAACTACAAGTCTCACTATTGCTATCCTTGATCTGCTTACGAGGAATCTAGGACTTGTAAATTGTAAAATTGACTCTAAATCATCAAAAAATTGTACTTTACACCAAAAACAAAATAGAAGAATACAATTCTACTTAATTTTCTGAGTAGAGCTAATTGTATCCTCAAAGCATCTTGAATTTCTCTCCTTCCAAATTGTCCACCAAATAGTTGCAGGGACAATTTTCCATGTGTCTTTGTTTGAGGTAGTGCACTTCCCCCCTACATTCCAGCATGACAAAAGTTCATATTTTCTTCCTGACATTGTCCACCTTAATACCCCTGAGGTTGATGAATAAATCACACCGCTGACTAGTCACCCTACAATGTAGAAACAGGTGGCTTATTGTCTCTACCTCTTGACCACATAAATAGCATCTTAAGCAAATTGGTATCCCCTCCTCAAATTGTCATGTGTTAAAGCGGCTTCTCTAACTACCAACTAAGAAAAACATGCCACTTTATATGGCATCTTAACCCTCCAAATGTGCTTCCAAGGCTATAAACTGTCTTGTCCTCCACCCTGGTTTAGGTGCTTATAGGCTGAACTGACTAAGTACTTCCCATTGTTATTTTGACTTGTCTTGTCTTGTTATTTTGACTCCAACTCAGTGTATCTTCACCCTCCTGCAGTCCTTTGCATAGCTCCAGAGTGTTAAAGAAATTTGTTATTCTAGGCAACTCCTAATCATATAAAGATCTTCTAAATGAGAGGCTCCATTCCTATGCACCCTAAAGCTCATTTACTGTAGCTCTATGTTGTTGATTCAAGTTATAAATGCCTGGAAAAAGATTCTTGACACAACCAATTCCCAACTAGTTGTCCTCCCACACAAGAATTTTCCTACCATCCCTTACAATGAATTTCAGCCTATTAGCAAAATTTGACCACAGGTTCCTTATAGTTCTCCACAAGCTGGTACAATAAGAAGTGTTCATCTGTTTAGTCATCCAAAATCCTTCCTTTCCATCTTTTGTCTTTATCATCTTGCCCTACAAAGCTTGTTCCTCCCTGGTAAACCTCCAAAGCCACTTCATAAGGAGACTTTTGTTCTGCATTCTCAAGTTCCTAACCCCCTAGACCTCCCTGTTGTTTGCTGAAGGTTAGAGTTTTCCAGTTGACTAAATGAAAACCCTTCACTTTATTTCCATGCCAAGGGAAATTTCTTCTCAAGGTGTCCAGCCTTTTCTCTACATTTGCAGGTATAGGAAATAAAGACAACATATATGTAGGGAGAGCATCTAGCACAAAGTTGATGAGAACCAAATCTACCACCCATAACCCATAGAGATGTAATTTGATTTCCATCTTGCTAGCATTCTCACATATTTCCAAGACTCCATTCCAGATATCTTTGGATTTGCTCTTTGCACCCAAAGGCATCCCCAAATAAGTGGTTGGAATAGTACCAGTTGCACCAAGCAAAACCCATCTTTTTGTCATATGCCTTTTCAATGTCTAACTTTCACATAATTCCTGGCCTTTCTCCTTGATTCTAGAATCTACACACTCATTCACAATCAAAAATACATCTGTAATTTGCCTTCCTTTTATTTTTTTGATAAGGTAAATTGTATTAATCAAAAGGGAGAGAACTCCCGTATATAGGAAACATACCAAAAAGTAGAGAATTTACATCAGAACATGATTCTCTACAAAAGACGCCCAATCTTGTATACACGTAGGGGCTATATGAGTGCACCAAAAAGCGATCAAAGATAAAAGACTATTCTTAAGTAAGTAATTTTATAAAAGACTTTTATAAATGTCATTTGCTGTGAATCTACCAATTTGTGCACCACCCCCTTTTCAATCATTCGGTGAGTAATTTGTAGTTCGGTTTATAAATGCTACCTATGAGACTAATTGGCCTAAAATCCCTCAACTCCTTGGCACCACTCTTTTTAGGTATCAATGCCACAAAGTGCATTATTATTCTTTGTTTTTCGCACTTATAACATTACGTGAAAGAAAATGGGCAAAGGGAGGAAAACACAATTATTTTTCCAGCTTATGAAGAACAAGAAAGCCATCAATATTCAACATCTACTCAACAATTTGACATGGATCAAGTTACATTTCTTGATAAAATCATATTACATTTATTCTTGAAATCATTAAGTACTAAGATCACAGAATCATGTTTTATGTTTATGATAGATTGCCAAATCCAAAATCTCTCATTTGAACTCTTAACATGAAAAGAAAAAAGAATGAAAAAAACTCTTAACATGACATTGTTAAATATCAACCATATATGTGTCTAGGTTCATAAATGTCTTTGTTCATTGTACTTGAATAAGCAAAATCATATAGATCATTCTATGGATATCTTAGTATATTCTATAGAACAATTAATTACTTAATTAGTATATGAATTTTCCCACATATAGAAGTTTTAGGCAATAAATTATATGATTGGTAATCAATCGCTATTAATCCCAAGGTATCATATAGTGTGTTCTATATGATTTTCCTTATATAGATAAAGTTCTATATAAATAGCGATTGATTATCAATCATATAATATATAGCCTAAAACTTCTATATAAGGAGCACATGTTTGTTGGGTTTTAATTTTAATGATGACCAAAACAAGAGTCAAGTGCATACTACTAATGCAAGAAATACATGTGCAGAGAATGAAAAAAGAACGACGCCAGAAGCCAATTTGCTACAAGATAACGGCTAAATATAGACCTTTTTTGTTTGATAAGGTAAATTGTATTAATCAAAAGGGAGAAAACTCTTGTATACAAGAAGTATATCAAAAAGTAGAGAATTTACATCAAAACATGATTCTCTACAAAAGACGCCCAATCTTCTATACAAGCAGGGGCTATATAAGTGCACCAAAAAATGATAAAGATAAAAGACTATTCTTAAGATGTGAAAAAGGAGACTTAATCCCCTCAAAAGCTCTCCTATTTCTCTCCCCCAAACTAACCACATAAGAGCTAGTGGTGCGAACTTACACGCCTTTTGCTTTCATCTTCTACGAAAACTGACCCAGCTATATAACATTTCTTATACAGTGCTTGGCATCATCCATTGAACACAAAAAAGATTCACAATTGCCCTCCACAAACCCGAGAACACAGGGCAATGCAACAAAAGATGATCAACTTCTTCCCTTGAGCTTTTACACATGTAGCACCAACTAACAAGTGTAATTCCTTTCTTTCGGAGATTTTCAGCAGTCAAGATCACTCCTCTCACCGCTAGCCATACAAAAAAAAAACTCCTACGTGGGCGCCTTAGGAATCCAGATCAAGGAGTATGGAAAAGTGGCCTCCTCTCTCACCAACATACTCTGGTAAAACGACTTTACGGTGAACAAACCATTGCCACGCAACCCCATCTCCAAGGATCACAAGATGATTGGGGCTTGCCTTGCCCCATATAGGAGTGCCAACAAATTTTAGAGCTCCGCAATCTCCCAATCTTGCATGTTCCTTCTAAATGAGAGGTCACGTACTTAACCACCACCACCCCCCACCTTCATGTGCATTGCGAATCTATTGGACCATCAATTCCTTCTGGTTGGAAACTCTGAAGACGTGGGGAAAGAGACCCTTAGAGTATCCTCTCCACACCACATATGATTCCAAAAGCCGATCCTCCTTCCATCTCCCACCATGTAAGTGATGTTGCCATTGAAGGCTTCAAAATTCTTAATGATGCTCCTCCACATGCCACACCCGAAAGGTGATGTGATTGCCTTGGTCCTCCTACCCCCTCTGATGGAATTATACTTTTCTACTATGACCTCCGTACATAGAGCATGTTATTCTACCCCGAATATCCACAACCACTTCCCCAACAAAGCTTTGTTGAATACCCTAAGATATTTTACTCCAAGTCCATCCCACTTCTTTGGGAAGTGACTGTCTGCCAATTCACTAGATGAAACTTTCTAGTTCCATCCGCCACGTCCCAAAGAAAATTCCTTTGAAGTCGCTCTAGTTTATCCGTGATGCTCACATGAGCTTGCGATAGGGACAAGTAATAGGTGGGCATACTAGATAAAGTGCTTTTAATAAGCACTTCCTTACCGCCTTTCGACAAGTACCATTTCTGCCAGCCTGCCAATCTTTTTTCAACCCTTTCGATTACTGGATTCCAAACCGTAGTATCCTTATGCGAAGCACCCTATGGGGGACCCAGGTAAGTAGTGGGAAGAGAGCCACCTCATCTGAGAACATAAGGCAAGGCATCAATGTTAGCAACCTCCCCCGCCGGGAATATCTTACACTTGACAAGGTTGATTTTGAGTCCTGATACTATTCGAAACCACTGCAGGACCTGCTTCAAGTAGGTCAACTGATCCACATCGGCATCATAGAAAACAAGGGTGTAATCTGCTAAAAGCAAATGAGAGACTTTTCGGGGGCTGAGCACCCCGACCGGAGCTGAGAATCCTATCAATAATCCTCCGCCCGCCGCACGATCCGTTATTTTGCTCAGAGCATCCATCACTAGAATGAATAGCATCGGGGATAGGGGGTCACCTTACCTGAGACCCCTAGAGCTGCCAAAGAAACCACACGGGCTACCATTAACCAAGACAGAGAATCTAACTGAGGAAATGCAAAACTTGATCTATCCCCTCTATCTTACCCCAAGCCCCATCTGCATCATAATAAAGTCTAGGAACACCCAATTAACATGGTCGAAAGCCTTCTCAAGGTCCAACTTGCATAGTAAGTCGAATTCTCTATTTCTCTTTCTGGGGTCTACAATTTCATTTGCCACCAAAGCAGCGTCCAGGATCTGAATACCTTCCACAAACACATTCTGAAGGACGAAACAGACACGTCAAGAACCTTCTTGAGTCTATTGGAAAGCACTTTAGAAATAATCTTGTAAATGCTCCCCACGAGACTAATAGGCATGTGGTCTTTGATACAAGATGCACCTTCTTTTTTAGGCACAATAGTAATAAAAGAAGCATTGATACTTCTCTCGATAACACCATTCATGTGGAAGTATTCAATGGCTTCTATCAACTCCCCCTTAATGGTGTTCCAACAAAGCTGGAATAAAGCCGAGGAGAGACCATCAGGCTGGGGGCCTTATCACCAGCACAACTTGACACAGCCTCATGCACCTCCTCCTCCTCGAAAGCCCTTTCTAGCCACTCAGTGCCTCCCTCCCCTATGTGGTTGATTTCCCCAAAGCAGGCCTCCAACTAACTTCCTCTTTGTATAAGTTCTCATAAAACCCCACTATCTCCCCTTTTACCTCCTCTTCTCCCTTAATCCTCACCCCATCCACAACAAAGGACTTTATGAAGTTTCTCTTTCGATTTGCAACTGCAACCCTGTGGAAAAACTTGGTATTCGAATCCCTCCTTTAACTAGAACGCCGTCGATTTTTGCCGCCAACTAATCTCCTGAGTTATTGCTAACTCGACTATTTCCCTCTTAACCTCCCCCAATCTCGCTTTCTCATATTCATCTAACTCCCTCGCCACTGTTCTCTCTAATTCCCCCAATTTATACATAAGGTCCCTCATTCTAACCTCTACCCTACCAAAAACCTCCTTATTCCACCTAATAATATCTCCCTTGAGCAATTTAAGTTTCTTCGAAAGACGGAATGAAGGTGTCCCAGATACCCTGTAGCTTGTCCACCATTCTTTCACTTTGTGGCCAAATCCTAGCACTTTCAACCACATGTTCTCGAATGGGAAGGAGCACGCAACCCCCACCCTCTACATCCATCTAGCAAGATAGGCAAATGATTCGAAGTCATCCTCGGTAAAGGAATATGCAGCACATTCGGCACCATCTCCTCTTAGGAGAGCGATATCAGAAATCTGTCAAGTCTAGACCTTGAGTTGGAATCCTCCACCCTGGCCCAAGTAAACCTTCCATGAGAGAGCAAGATCAATGAGAAAGTGATCATTGATGAAGTCAGAAAACTCCTTCAGTGCCCTCGAAATCAAACTACGCCCTAATCTCTCCTCCGGGAATCTAATAGTATTAAAATCTTCCCCTAGAACCCATGGAATGTCCTATTCTCTCGTAACATTGGTCGGTTCCTCCCAGAAAGACACCTTAGACCCTTCTCCTATCGGTCCGTATACTCCCACAAATCCCCACTCCACCCCGCTCACTCTATCTTTGACAAGAGCTTCGAAAAATAACACCTTTCTTAATCTCCTTTACCTCCAAGCTTCTATCATCCCACGTAAGAAGAATGCCACCGGCACTTCCCACTGCTGGAACCCAGTCATATTTCACCCAACTACCTCCCTAGACACTCCTCACAATCACATCCGATAAAACTTCCATTTTGGTCTCCTGAAAACAAACTAGGTTGGCACCACACTCTCTAACTCCCACTTTGATGATGGCCCTTTTGTTTGGGTTATTCATCCCTCTCACATTCCATGAAAAAATCTTAACTTCCATAAGTAACAATATCCCATTTTCCCGACCCCACCTAGCCGAGCTCCCTTCCTGCCTGTCACACACTCGGACCCTTTTCTGGTACACCACTATATCCCCTAGATTATATTGCTTAACACCCTAGCCCGACTCCTTCCTTGCACCATCATAAAAAGACCATTGCTCAATATCCCTCAACAGTTCTAACACCCTGTCGTCCTTCCCTTCAAAAGAAATACCTAAAAACTTCCCAAAGTTTAATAGCTTATTCCCCATCCAGAAAGACATATCCCCTACTCTAATCTGTGACGAAATTGGAGAGACGTCTTCTATATGAGCCCTTTCCTTGCTTCTACTGGAGGAATACTCTAGCATTGCAAGCAATAGAAACTTTAGTTGCCCAAAGGATCTCACCATTTCCTTGAAAGGCACCAACCTTTGAAATTAATACCCCGCTGCTATAGTAATGTCCAGAAACGCCAGTACGGTAGCACGAAGGAAAAGAGCATGGAACCCTTAGCGGTATATTAACTAGAATTACTGGTCTGGCACTAACATTAATTGGGGTATGCACAACAATCTCCCTGAAAAAAGAAGGAGCTTGAATTGTAACCTCAGCACAGCGAAGCACAGGAGAAGATGAGGGGGCGATGGAACTAGGTCCATCGAAAGCGGGAGGCCGAGGAATAACACCACCGGTTATAGTCGGTGCTACCCTTGAAGTAGCGACCATCGAAGAGGTGCGTAGGCCACTAGAGCTCGGTGAAGAAATACCTTTGTGTGAAACACCTAGAGAAGAAGGAGGAATTGTTCCTATATGATTAGGAACCTTATCGGACGCTGCCTGAAATAATCTGGGCCCCTTAGGATTAATTATGATACAACTGAGAAAAGTTGTTGGGCCCATGTGTGGAGGCCCGGGCCTATACTTGTTGAAAGCTTGCTCGGACCTATGATGATTAAAAGACGCTGTCCGTTCTGCCTTTCCACCCCGCATCATTAACCCAGGGATATTCGCGCCTTCTCCTCCTAATAAAATTTTGTCTTTTTCTCTAAAATTCAACCCCCCCCCCCTCCCGTTTCTTCTTGATCTAACGTCTAATTCAAGATTAGTCCACTTATCCGGTGAGCCCTCACCTCCCTTCAGAGACTGATTTCCCCTCTCTTCCCTTGACCTTCCCCTTTCTTTCGCCACTACCACAGACATAAAGATAGGGCGAAATTCAAGGCTCAGCCAAACCCTATAACTCAAGTAGCCATCTTCCACCACAGTGGAGACAGGGATTCTCCCCTCACCACAATCCTCACACGCGGGAGATCGTGTAGGCTGCAAGTGACATCAATAAAAAACCCCACATATTTTTTCAATTTTCTTGAATAGGTTAAGAAACCAAAGATGCACCGGGAGACCCACCATGTTGGCCACCAATGTTTTGTCGATGAAACGAGGGTCAAGACACCCATCGTGCTCCACCCATCGGTCTAACTTTAAGAAGTTCCCATCGAACCACCTGTTTCTTCTGACAAGAATTTCTGCAGCTTGAGATTCGTCGGCAAATCACAAGAGATATTGCGTGTCCCCCAATTGCAATATATTCAGCCCGTCCTTGACGTTTCATGCCTCTACTGCCCAATTCCTTACACCCTTTGGAGAGACTGACTGAAGAGGCTGACTGAAGAAGAAGTGAGATCTGGTCAGAAAAAGCCTCACCGGTCACCAAAATATAATGAAAGTCGACAGATTTTGGGGATTCTTGGATGGGTAGGCTCGGAACAACCTCGCGAAAAGGCTGTCTGAAGGAAAAAAGTTGATATCTAGCTGGAAAAAGCTGCACGCGCTGGCGCAGAGTCGCCGAAACTGGGCCGCGCGTGAGGCCGCGTGGGAGGTCGTACGCCGGAGATCTTGGCTGGGTTTTGGTCGCGACAGGCTTGGCTCTTGGAGAGAAGTGATACAATCCTAGGATTCCTAATAGAGAAATGCCTCGGGGAAAGTGCCTGAGAACATTTTTTGCTTTCTGCTTTTTCCTTCGTTAGATAGACCATTATCAAGGTAGCAGAGAAGGAAAAAAAATCGATCAACATTGCAAGATCTACGAAAGCCACCCATTAGAAGATATGAGACCAATAAGGAGCTTCAAATCAGCATAAAAGAAGATTGATAAGAAGGGCCTCAAATTAACGTTTATATGCATAGAGGAAGATTCCCAAGAAATCGTGAAAATAAAGATTGTCTCTATCAAAACTAGATTCAAGAGGCATCTTTTGGGCCTACTCTTAGAATATAAATGCCTCAAAAGGAAAAACACAATCAAAGGGATTTGAGTTTTTCAATCTCTCAGCACAAGGAAGACAGAAAAGCAAGAATACTTGGAGATCGTCACGCAGCTTTCATATAGTATTCAGTCTTTCTACTGCTTTGCTAAAACAGTGTATTTCTAAGTCTACTAGTGTCTCAAAAGATAGAGAGAAAAAGAAGGCAAGTGAAAAGTTGTGTCAAGAACAATTACTGTAACTCGTTGGTGGTGCACGAAAGAAAACCACATACTTATGTGTAACTCATTTCGATTGAAAATCTAAGAGAACCCTTGTGACCCAAGGGAACTGGATGCAGGTGCCATACCGGTACCTGAACCAGTATAAAATCTTTGCCCATTTGTCTTTTATATCATATCTTATTACATATATATTTGTTGTGCTAACTATTGCTTGCGGGATATTTGTTTTGTCCGTCTGCCTTTTATATCATATCTTATTACATATATATTTGTTGTGCTAACTATTGCTTGCGGAATAATTGCACTTGACTAAGAAGTAACCTAGTCAACTAAAGAATTTTTACAATTCACCCCCTTCTTGTACTTCCAATGTTGTACATTGTTAATTAAGTCAATGAAATGTTTTTCTATTTCCACATACACTACTACCTGCAAACTGAAAAAGGGTTCTTTATATTACCCACAACAACTTTAAGTTATTGAGTCTCGTTAAAGACTTATAGCATGTTTGGCCAAGCTTCTTTTTGGCCAAAAGTGCTTTTTTTTTGTCAAAAGCACTTTTGGCCAAAAGTTGAGGCATTTGGCCTAGCTTTTGGAAGGAAAAAGTGTTTTTGAGGAGAAGCAGAAGCAGTCCCAAAAAGCACTTTTTTGAGAAGTACTTTTGAGAAAAATACAGTTAGAAGCAGTTTTTTAAAGCTTGGCCAAACATTAATTATTGCTCAGAAGTGTTTTTCAAACTAATTAGCCAAACACAAATTATTTCTCACCAAAAGTACTTTTGAGAAAAACACTTGAAAAAAACACTTCTGATTTTTACAGCTTGGCCAAGCGGGCTATTATTCAGCAGGAAGGAAAAAAAAATTGGAGCCAATTTATCACAATCACACTTGTTTCAGTTGTTTGATTTGTCAACTTCCATATTTAACTAGATAAAGTAACCTAAAATTAAACAAAACAAGAAAAGAAAAACATTCTTAGAGTACAAAGTAACTGCTAATGAAGAAAGAAAAAGAAAGAGAATCTAATAAACAAATAACGACTAACCTCGTCCAGGTCCAAGTAAAGCCCCTACTGCCAATCCAGCTTTGACATAAGAATTATGCAGTACATCCAACACTGAACCTGTAGCATTTTTTCTCAACTAGTTTGAGTTATTCAGAACAGAAAATTTCATCCAACACTATCCTACAGATGTTTTCAAGCTGAAAGACATAATTTCGAGGGAAAAAAAGAACAATGTAATACTGAGCATTACGGTATCGGATGTATTTCTATGACTTAATCCGTAACCATTTCCAAACCTTTTAACATAAAAACAAAGTATTTGCCTTTTTCCATTTTAACATTTCTTACAACGGTTAAGTCTAAGTGTTCAAATCCTAGTTGTTTTAAATTAGCAAGAATGTCATTCACTGACGGAGAGGCTCTAAATTTTTTGAGCTTCAGTTTTCACTGTAAAAAGAAATGAAATGTGCATTTTTGTGCTAGTTTACCGTGACCAATATGAATGCCAAGAGAGTGCAATATATGAGTAGCGTGAGTTCCACAGCATAAAGCGACCAGAGACCAAGCAAAAAACACTCTGTTTCGACTCTCAACAAGCAATGCCTCCTTTTTCTCCACCATTTCCTTCCACTTCTTCACCTTCTCATCTACTCCTAACCCCGACGACCTCTTCTTCGTCGGAAAACCACATCCGGTCAGCCTCTGAGCTAACTCCTCAGCGGCCGTAAAACTCTCACCAGCCTCCTGTTTCAACTTTACCGCAGCTGTCTCGGTCAACATGTTGACCACAGCCGAGTCAACTCGGTCGTCGGCGGAGAGGATCGACTTGACGCGTGTGACGCACGCACCACACATCATCCCGCTCACGTCGAGTAGTACCGTCGTTTCATCTTTCTTCAACTGCTGCAGCTGTTCAGTTCCGCTTGCCGGAGCTTTAAACTCAACAGCCTTCGCGAATACGGCATTGCGCCGCAGCAGTAGCTGACTGCTACGACGTCGTTCGTGGATGAGAGGATTGAAGTGATGAACGTTGATACGACGCCGTTCGTGGTTGACATTGGAGTGACTGGAGCTGGAAGTGAGTTTGTGATTAGGCGCGAGGGAGAGTCGGAGGAGATTCGCCGTCATTGTTTCTCCGACGGAGTAGGAATCGGGAAAATAGAGATGAGAGGAAAGAGAAAAGAAAATGTATAGTAGTGGTGCAGGGTGAATATTCAACGGTTATAATGACACGTGGAATCGGAATGGTAATAGTTGAAATGAATAAAACGTGTGATCCAAAATTATGTTTATTTTCAATCTATCAACTAGTTGCAGATTCACATGTTGGGGTTTGTACATGGACATGGCTAATTTTATCCTTGTGATTTGTTGGCTGCTGCTTACATGTCAAGATTACTGCTGGAGTTTTGTTCCAAAAGATAAGATTATGTGCTCTATTCTGATTTTGGTTGACATGTAAAGCAATCTTTAATGTTTGACTTTAGTATTTTATTTTTAAGAATAAATTATTAGTTATATCATTGGTCTACAATGGTCTTAAAACACTAAAAATGAAGGATTGAGGAAGACTATTAGCCTATCGACCCGTTTTTTTCTTTCGAGAAACTTGTTTCTTACGTTTGATAGGGTTATTAACTAATCTTTCGATTTAGTTGTAGAAATATTAACTTGGATATATAATTAGCTTATAATGATAATGTGTTGGTAACATCCTCGCAAGCAATGATAAACATTACTCCGTACTTGGAAGTCTTGAGTCTCTAAATATAGTTATACCAAAATTTGAGCTTAAATTGATATTTTTAGGCAATACCTATGAACTTAGCTCGGATTGAATCCGCACTCAATTCATTATTTCGTAATGTAATAGAAAAAAATGGTGTTACATATTTTTTCATGTTCACAATAAGCAATCAATTTGGTTTGGGCACACCCATTAAGAATATACTAAATTTTAGACAAAAATAGTTAGTGTGATTAAATTATATACTAAATTTTAGATAAAAATAGTTAGTGTGATTAAACTATCATTTATTAAATATTACATCATAATTTAATATGAGAAGTAAAAAGTCTTTTTCAGAAATACGTACATAAGAATAATTTTAGAAAATTAAATTGAATATTTTTTAGATTATATAAAAAAATACTTTTTTTAAACTAAAATAAAAGAAGAAATTGATCCTTATTGTAGATGGAAAGGAGTAATAAATAAATACTAAGATAAAGTGTAATTCCAAATTAAGGATCATACTTGATCTATTTCGTTAGCATGTAATGAAGCCTGGTAGGTAGGATTTTTACTTTTTCTTCCCAATGGTAGTAGGTACGTAAGTTTGGAGTGAGATATTTTAAGACGTTACCCTTCCCCTCCACATGGGTCTTTAATACGCATGTGTACCATATGCATTTCTTTATTCAAATCAACTCAATCAATGTCTATCCTTTTTCTTCTCTCTCGGTCTTTTTTCCTTTTTTTCTATTTTTCATTTTATTTACTTAATGGCAGCCAAATTGGGTTGTTGGATTGGGTCATTTCCAAAATCCAGTATACCATTTTGTTTTATTGAAATTATTAGGAATTTTTACCTACCTATATTATATATGAAATATTATTATTCTTAATATTTAAGATTTATATTTATTATATTTAAGCATACTAAATTATCATTTATATACCATAATTCAAATTAAAAATATAATTAAGGGTTCATTTATATTAAGTATAATTATAGGATTGTATTTTTCCACTTTTAAAAAATTATAAAATATTTCCTACTTACCAAAACATTATCTTATACAGAAAAAGTAGGACTCATAATCAACATTTCCTTTTTCTTTTTCTTTTTTTTGTCTCTCTTTGTGAATTAATAAGAATACTTTTCCCATGCACTGAGTAAAAGAAAACAAATAGTTGATTACAAAAATATTAGTGCCTTTCGAATTATTTGGATTCGGACTCGCTATTAAAATATGAAATGTAACATCTTAAAGCATAATTTGAGTTGTCTCCTTATGAATTAGAGATATGTAAACTCATATAGAAAAGTAGGACTCATAGTGGCAGAGAGTTCGAAATTCTTTGACCTCTTTTTTTTACAGTGGTTGATTACTGGTTAACACAGTCGATTGAAACTCGAAGAAGAAGACGTATTTCCAGAATTTGTAGATATTTTGTAGTCAGATTGTAGTCAAATTAAAAAAATTATAGATAAATATTAGACTGTTTTTTGCAGAAGATTTTGTAGAAGCTGTAGTCATTTTGTGAAAACAGAAAATAATGCATCTACAATCAAGATACAAATAATCTACAATTTATCTACAATATATCTACAAAATATATACATTGAATTTTAATATCCAAATTCTCATTTCAATTATAGCATAATTGGCATTTTCGACATAATTGTAGAAGATTTGTAGAAGTTTTAGTCTTCCCAATCTACAATTCATCTAAAATTTATCTACAATTCTACAATTTCTTCTTCTTCTTCTTCTTCTTCTTCTTCTTCTTCGAGTTTGAATGTGAAATTCAGTCAAAACCAAGTCTAATCTTCACCAAAACCCCTCAAAATTGAGATATAAACTCCTAAACATATTCCGAATTATTTAAAACAACACACAATCCAAACAAATAATAATTTTTGAAAACCCAAATTTGAATTCAAAGCTTTCAAGCTTTTTAATGGCTATCATTGGAGGAAAATATATGGAAGAACAGATTTTTTCAACTTTGAGTTGTTGAAACTCGAAAATTTGAATTGTTTGTTCTTTTTTTTTCGAGAATTTGAATTGTAGTTCTAGAGAAAAATACGTAGATGAGAAATCTCATTTTCCTTTTTAAAAAATTGAATTTAATGTAGAATCAATTAACGCCAAGATTCTCTCCTTAATTTTAGCCCATTTTTAAGAGAATATTCTGCCCTTTTAATGCCTAATAATCGAATAGTACAAAATTTGTAGGTAAAACATGAACTGGGCAGGTAATTAACAAACTATGCACATTTAGGGTAATAAAGTTTCATATATGGTATAGGTAGGTAGAAATCCCAAATTATTAAGGGTTAACATTGAATTATAATTCCCTCCTTTTATAAACCCCTTAAAACTAGTCCTACAACCACGTAAAACAAGTATGTGTATCTCTAACATTATACATTATGGCTAGTTCAGCGACGGAGTCCCGGCGAAGGAAAGATGAAAGATGTTTTGTCATAAATTTTGTCAAAATATATTTGGATTTTTTTTTTTACAAATACATGTTTGTATATAAATTTTGTATATAATTTGACAAATTCCCCAAATACAAAACTCAAATATTACTGTTTGCGAGTGTAAAACAATGTAGATGAATCACGGGAAAATCATAGCAAACTGTAATAATCCATTAGACCAAATAAAAGAAATGATAATAAGTACTCAGAATTATGAGGAGAAACATTTAAAGCTTTTATTGATAATATTGGTTTGGTTTGCCTCTCCATGAAGAGGTTCAGAGCCATACAATGGTATTTCACTTTCCCATAATATGGGTATCTTTGTGTCTTCTCTCTCTGGCGAATAGTGGCGAAGAAGAAGCCCCCTTTCTAGGGTTTCCTCTCTTAGTATTTATAGCTATGAGCTGCATGAGCTGCCAATCGGTGGTCATGACCACATTGAGGTTTCATCTTCAAGATAGCGGATGGGCCATAGCCTTATTAATCAAATCAGGCAGGGGTCAAGTACCATTAATTATGAGTGGTCGTATCCACTTATTAATCTTGAATTAACCTAAAAGGTGATCAGCTTTGTAAGTTGTCGTGGGGTCGGATTCTGACCCATACAGTTGCTCCCTCCGCTTATCGAGATCATGCCTCGTATGAGCTTGATGAGTAGATTTCATCGACTTTGGTCTAAAAGACTTGGATAAGGGATGGATGGTCGAGACCGCGTTCTCTATGGCGACGGCCTAAATTTTGTAGAATTTTTCGACGTCACGTTTCCATATAATCAAGTCATCGTGTGATCAAAGCAGGATACCTCCTCATCATGAAGGCGTATAATGTTGTTAGTGCAATTCGAGCGAGATCAAATCTTAGTTACGTTCTGGTCCTTATGTTCACTTAGATACGCAGCTACCATCGGCGATGGGAGACGGGCCGTATGTACTATGGCCGAATACGTTTCCTATAGTATTTTAGAGTTTTGAGGACGAATGGTACATTTCCCCCATATTGGTAGGGCGCTTCAATCGTTCCGGCTGGCGAGGTATCAACATAAGGCCGAGTGGTCACTTCGTGGTGCTTGTCATGATGGCGCTCGTCTCGGTAGAATCGAACCATTTGACGGTTGGTTATGCAGTTAATGGTGTCTATTGGATTTCCCGAAAGACATTTATGTTGTCTATAAAGGTGGGTTGAGGCATCCGTTTCTTATTACTCATTTATTTATATGAGAATAAGTCTAAGAAAACTTTTTTATTCTGATATTTCATTTTCTCCTTCCTCTTCTTGACTATGATAAATCTCATTTTTCCCACCGAATTCTATTCTTTTCTTTTCACCTAATTAAGCAATAGCAGACAATTCTTCACGCGATGTTCTTCTGATAAACTTGCCGGTTAATCCTCCAGCGATTGAAGGGCCACCTACAGCAATGGAAGGTGCTAAGCAGGCGGAGACCGAAGGGACTCTGCCAGTTGACGAGGTACTTTCCCGGCCCGGAGGTGCGACAGTCAATTTTACCGCCAATAGTGGGGAGGACCCTGCCCCCATAATGGGGGAGATTGGAATGGCTCGATTAGGGGAGCAGAGGGTCATCCCGACCCATGCCGACATTGTCCTCGCCCGAAGCGAGGAGAGGGTTCACACCGATCGTAGTGGATACTGCGTCTTTTATGCATACCCCTTCACGTTGGGGTTTAGGATTCCACTTCCTACGCTGGTGGTGGACTTCTGTCAATATTACGGGGTGTGCCCAGGCCAGCTCACCCCTTCTCTATATAAGTTACTGGCGATGGTCCTGAAGTATGGGGAACTGGCGGGTAGGGCGGTTACGTTGCAGCACGTGCTCGCTATTTGCCCCCCAACGAGTACGGGGTACCATGATTCGGGCGTGCCCTCGTGAGTCGAGGGAGCAGACTGCGGTGCTGGATGATGAGGTCGAACCCCGCCATTTCGAGCACTTCTTTTACATCAGGACTGAGCATTTGGTAGCGTCTCCTTCAGGGTTCCCGGAGGCTTGGAACCATGCACGTGAGTTACTTTACGGTGATAATTAATTTCCTTCCTTTTTCCCTCCTTTTTTTATAAGTCTCGCGTTTGCGAATGTTAACTCATTGTCACTTTCGTAGACGAGAGGTCTCCACCGACCCCGTTAGCAGGGATGCATGGGGTGGCTTGAAGTCGTGCTCCCTCATACTAAAGGAATTCGCACGTGGGCATCTTTCTGGGAGAGACATGGTCGTAGGCCTGCTGCAGGTGAGAAGTCTATTCCTTTCTTTGTTTTGTTTGTGATTCGGTTTTGTTTACCAACTTTGTTTCTCTATGATAGGGAGGGCGAGTCGTGGCAGGGCTCCTCAGGTGGTTTTCCGGCGCCCAGGTGCGATCGCTCGGCTTTTTGCAGCACCGACGCCATATCGCGTACCGAGGGAGGCATTAGTCAAATCTTAGGTGGCTCTTTCCCCTCCACGGCCCACATTTTGGGATGAGGGGCCGTCAGGGACCGTGCGTCCTAGGGATGAATCGTCCTCGGGCGAGGAGGAGGAAAGGTCGTTGATCAAGCACGGGGTCGCGTTCACTCCGGCTCCTCCCGCAATAATCACAACAACTTACCTTATGATGATTAATGTGGACTCCCCTCCGGCGGACGCGGGGAGGGTACGGTTGTTGCGCCTACCCTTAATGGTGAACCAATGGTGGACGTCGCCCCGGCTATCTTGGGCCGCAAAGATACTGCCGCTTCGGCGGCTCAGTTGGTGATCCCCACAGTTGAGACAGGGGGAAGCCCCTCAGTTATTGCTGAAGCCGGTGGACCGAGCATCCCGTTGGCGATTGCGGTAGGAGGAGGAGGAGAGGTTGTGGGAGAAGGGTCTGGGTTTGAATTGAATTTGGACCCTGAGGACGTGCGCATGTTCGAAGACGGCTTTACAAACGTGGTTGTTCGCGCTGAGGGGAAGTCACACCTTATTGAGGTTCCTACGGATTCAAATTTGCTGCTCCAATGCTCGATTTTGGTGTAGTTGTTCAGGCTTCTATGCTCGGAGATAGAGAACAAGTCGTTGAAGGACCTCATGGATATCGGGTTGATGAACGAGGTGGCCATGATGGACTCGAGGGTACGTATTCGTATATTGGTTTGTCCATTATTTGCCTTGTTTTATTTTCCCCTTTAATCGTTGTCTTTGTTTCGCAGTCCTACTTGCTGGAAGTGGAGAGCGTCCGCCAAGCAAACGTTCGGTCGGGGGTGTTTTTGCAGGTGTCGGAAAAGTACCGCCACTACCGGGATAAGTGTTGGGAGATACGTGTGCGCTTAAGGAAAGATCCCCGTAGTCGGGTCCTAGTTGAGAAATTGGAGAGGCGGGAGCTTCAGGCGCAACAAACACTTGGCCGGATGAGCGCCCTTAAAGATCAGCTCCCTCAAAAGGACGAGGAGCTCGAGGCAGGGAGGAGGGCCGCATTCGAGTGCGAGCGTTGGTGCCTGGCCAACGTAACAGAGGCTGCATCAGTGTGGAACGAGAAGGTGGCCGCACTGGAGGGAGAGATTGTGGCCTTGAATCGCCAGCTGGACGACGCCTCGACAAGGGCTGAGGCGTTACAGGAGGTCGTCCATACCGGCGAGTCACAATTATCGCTGGTAAGGGTTGTTGTCACCTTCAGGGAGGCGAGCCTTGAGGGGTAGATAGGTACCCTTGAGCGGGATGCTCAGATTGTGGCAGAGCGGGTTGCGACCCTGGAGGAGTAGAACCGGCATCTTCGGGAATAGGCCGCTTCCTCTGGCCATGCTCGTGAGCTTTGAGTTTATGCTAAGGCCCAGCAAGACATATACAAAAATTTATGGGAAGCCGGCATCGTGACCAAAGCTACTTTCGAGGGGGCATGCCAAAAGGCTTGGGAGGCCCGTATGGACTGTGTTTTTGATGCGGCGACGCTAGGGGCTGATGATGGCGCAGATGGGAGCGCGGATGGCACCGAGTAGAAATAAGCGTTCTTTCTTTTTCTTTTTGCCGTTTGGCATTTGTTGTTGTTTTTTTTCTTTTTTTTACTGATCGGCTTTGGCCGGATGTAAGCGGGGGTGACCAACAATTATTTTTATGAATAAAAGAAATCTTCCTTCTATTATTTGCCTTGTATCTATTTTGCACCTCCCTTTTTTTGGCTTTTTCTTTGCATGTGTTTGAAGGGGTGTGAGCACATGATTTTTGCACTAAGCCTTTCAATTCCAAAATTAAAATAAAATGTTTTTGAGTGCAATTACTTGCTTTGTTTGAAATTAGTTATATTTTGTGTGTTTGAATAAGTAAAAATTGGAAAAATAAAAAATAGTAGTAATTAATTTGTTGGAAAATTAGCAAAATAGTTTAAATAGGAGAAAATAAGGAAAAATAGCAGAAAAATTGCAAAAAATACTAGAAAATTAGAGTAAATAGGAAATTAGGTTTTATATTTTTCATAAAAGAAAAAGAAAAAAAAAAGTATAAAAGAAAATACATAAAAATTGATTAACATCAGAAAATACAAAGAAATACATTGTGTATAATTGCTTTGGGCCAAAGGGATATGAATTGGATGGCCCAAGTGCATTGGCCCAAGGTAATACCCGGTCCAGGCCTTCCAGGAGTTGATCTCGACCGTTCATCAAAGTTAATCCAACGGTTGAAGGTTAATCTCACGGTATCTAATAGAGTGAGTGGTGAGATTCATCTCTCACCGTTCGATTAGTTCAATCCAACGGCCTAGATAATTAGCTAGTTGGTTTTAAAATTAATTAAGGTAAGGGTGATCTCAACCGTCCATTCATATGATCCGACGGAAGAGGCTCTTGGCCTCATAAGCGACGATGCGGCGTCGTTTTAGTAACGCCTGCGAGAGCCGTCGATCATCATCGAATGGACGGCCACGATTTCATGCGACATTTAGCCTATAAAAGGCTTATGTCTGAAGCCTCAGCCATTTCTCTAAGAACCCAAACCCTAGCCGCCTCTGATGCTCTTCATCTCCCTCACCTCTTCTTCTTCAGACTTCAACAGCCATGGCGGCCACCACCCCCACGGTGGTCGCCGGCTCTCCTTCAACTCTCCCCTCGTCTTTTCTCTTCTTCTTTTCTTTCTTCTGTGTCAAAACTCCAGAAAACAAATCACCTTCTCTTGAAACTCCGGTCACCGGAACTTCGCCGGTGACCGCCAAACAATGAACCACCGCCTCAAACCAACACCATTCGAACCCTTTTTCTTTGATCTATCCAACCATACTAGCCTTCACCTTCGAATCCCCACGGAACGTCTCGAATATTCCAAATAAGGTCGTCGGAACCCTAACTCCGGCGACCCCAAATTCAACCCCAATCAAGATCCGTTCTTTACCCTCACCCAAACACCCCTCTTCAATCCAGAGTCAAAAAGGCTTAGTCTTTAAGCCTTAGAAGAAAAGTCAGAAAAGAAAATCGAAAAAAAAGAGAGACATGAACGAATAAAGAAAAGAAAACAAGAAGAAGAGAATAAGATTTGAAGAGAAGAGAGTAAAAAGAGAGAATAGGAAGCTCGGGGGACAGGCCCCGCGAGCTAAGTCCCTGACCCCTATCTGTTTTCTTTTGTGCTTTATTCTGCATATTTTTTGTTTGATTTGTGTATTTGCATGCCTATAAGTATCTGTTTTGTTTCTGTTCGTCATGTTAGTTTTAGGGTTTTGCTTTGCATTCTTCTTTGATAGACATAGATTCTTATTTGCTTGATTTCGTATGCTTTAACCTGTTCTTTCAAGATCATGTTTAGTATTAGGGTTTATGATCATCCTATTTTGACTGTTTAGTACTAGGGTTCTATTTTCATCTCATCCTCATATGTATGTTCTGTTTCTTCTGAAGTCAAAAAATCTATATTTTCTTCTTCATCTTCTTGGTATTGTGGTTATCGATCCGTTAGTTTTCAACAAGCATGACTGCTCTTCTCTTTATGATTCTTTACATGCCTAGTCGTTTAGTCATTGTTATTATTCCTTAAGGTTTATCTGGTTTGTTTGGATTTTTGATCTGTTTCTCTATTTTGAAGATTTGACTTGGATGTCTTTCTTTTTCTTTGACCTTTGTTAGTATTAGGCTACTTCATCTTGTTAATTTTCAATAGTTCTTCTGTCATCTTGCATGTTTTGATTCTGATACTATGTTTAGTTGTTTGTCTTGCATTGTCACTCAGCTTTGTATTAGATTACCTTTGGTTGGCTTGCAATATCTCGACTGTTTCTCTTTCTGCATCTTCATATGTTTAGTCTTAGTAAAAGCTTGGCTATCTTTACTCATCTCTTATATCAAGTTATCCTGTGTTTAATTTGGGGTTCACTTCTTTGCTCACATTTTGGTGGTCTTATTTGTGTTCATTATTAGTGCAAGTCTGGTTTCATGTCATACCACCTCTCATATGCTTTTATTTGCTGAATAAGTATGCCAATCTGGGTCTGTTTCTCTTCATGTCACCCTCACATGATAGATTTAGGTTTCTCCTTCACTGTTTCTCCATATTTTCCTTTTCTTCATTTCCATGTTCTTCCTTCCTTCATGTTATCTGTCATGCATTTGTATTAGTTTTAGGTTTTAATTTGTTCATCTATGCTCTCTGTTTGACTGCCCATCTCCTTGTGTTCCCTATCTCTCATATATGTTACACCTGTTTAGTTTGGCATATGAATTAAGGTGTCTTTTGTCTTAATATTGGTTTCTGATTCCTTGATCTTTCTCTTGTCACTTTTGCATGATCTTCTTTGCGTCTCCATATCTCTCTTGTTTCTCATTTTTCACTTTTCACATGTGTACATAAGGCTAGGATTAATGCTTGAAAAGATATATTAGCTAACATGCCTATGCTATTGTGTGTACTCTGGGCTTAAATGAATTCTGTTTCATCTACTACTTGTTGTTCCTAGAGTTTAACATTCTGAGCATGTTTGTGCCCTGAACCTTGGTGATTCTGAGTTGTTCAAACTTTCATGTGACTTGAACTGGTAGTAATTAGGTCTTAATTAACATGAATTCATACTTTGTCTCATAAAATTAGATAATGTGAATTAATCAGCTGAAATTCAACCATATCAATTGCCTTCTCCGAGTTTTGGTTGATTATTACATTTTGTTTGATCTTATGTGTCCTAATATGCAATCCATGTTGAAATTGATTTAGTTTTATTGGTTCTAGTTGAGTGTAAGTGTTTGATTAACACTGTTTGAACCCTAGGTGAATTGGTTATAGCTGTTAGTATTAGGTTCCATGAAAATGGCTAGTTTTTAAATAGGTTAAAATTGAAAATGAACAAAATTAGGCTATAAGTTAAATAATTGGCCTAAGAATGGTCAACCTTGCAAAGGGTTGACCAATTCTATAAGCCCTAACACACAGCTCACTGTTAAACAGTGGCTGGTTGTGCAAAAGGGGCTATGTCTGCAAATGCAGACTAGCCCAGGCTCTCTTTAGAGCCATGAGCATGAAATGGCCAAACCTGCAAATGGTTTTGGGCCCAAATGTTCAGTAATTGGCCTTAATAGCCAAAGCCAAGTCTCAACTTGAGACTGGTTAAGTTTTAAATAGTTTAATCATAACAATAAAACAGGCTATGCCTGCAATTAGCTTAAAATTGAAATAATGTGGTCTTAATTGGACTGGAATTAGATTAAAAGTGGCTAGAATTGAAATGGTTTCTTAAAATAGAACTGGCCAACCCTTAAATACTAATGCCAGGGCTGGCCATTAGTTAAATAGGTGCAAAACAAGCTGAAAATTGACCTAGGTAGGCTAGTAAATCAGCAGTGCCCTTAGGGGCATAATTGGGTATTAAAAAGGTAAAATAGTAACTAGTTAGAACTTAAAAGGGTAATGGAGTCATTCATACTCCTGATTTCTGCAATTTTGCAGAGATTTAGGGGTATAATGGTCTCCTAAAAATGGGAAATCTGTAAAAATCTCAAACCCCTAAGGTCATACTAGTAAAAGACCCTAAAAGGAATCTTTTAGAACCTTCCAGCACATGCTGGAAGGGTTTTTCATAACATAAATAGGGGCTAAAGTGCATAATTCCTAAATTTAGGAGGGGGAGAAGTGGGATTAATCCCATACTTCCTCCCCAAGTCTTCAGCCCTAAAAATAACTATAAATATCTCTTAAAGAGGGGCTGAAAAGGGGGGTTCCAAAAAACTGAAGCAATCTGAAATTCATCTTTAGGCTAGTTATTGAGAAGAAATACTAGGAAAAAACATAGCAATCTAACAGTAATCATTTCTGGAAATTCCGGGTGTGGAAAGCTTGTGGGTTTAATCTGGTTTTCGGGGTTCCTGTTCGATTATCTGTTGGGTTTCTCTCATATTGTTGTTGCTGTGTTGCTGTGTTGCTGTGCCTTTACCTCTCTGTTGCATTGCTTTGGAGTCTTTGCTGTGCTTACCTGCTTTACCCCCTAGAACTCATTGGTTCTTTTTGCTGAATCAGGTACATACCCTGTTCGATGAAGCTGTATTGTTGAAATGCTTTAATGGAATGAAGTACCTGCTTTAATTCATTTTGCCATTTTGTATTATTTAATTAGTAGCTTAATTGTAGTAGTATGTAGTAGCTGAAAACAGAAACACTAATGAGGTAATAATTTAGTAGTAGTGGTAGTATAGTAGTAGTGGTAATTAGTACCTCACCTAGTTAATTAGGTAAAACCTTTAAAATGAAGTTAATAATCATCACATAGGCCTATAATAACAAAGCTCTTCATATGAAGTTATCAATATGCTCACATAGTCAGCTTGTTTCCTCGATATCCAGATGAGTTGGAATAAGGAATAATCAGTGAAGTAACGTTAATATAAAAATTGGTTTTAGGAATATCAAATAAATATGGTTCATATCAGTGTTAGTAATTGATCACACTTAAGTTCCAAAAGAGAATAATGATTAGAGAAGTATCATAGTTGGGTAACAAGAATAAGAATAACTAACAGAAACTCTACTAAAATCTGGTGCAATTTCCATTAGTCACTTAGCATGATAATCTGGTAATTTTTAGTAATTAGACTCTGGATCATACATCACATAACTAGACTGTCTATTGTTAGTTCCTTAGTTTAGAAAAGCTTCATTGTTAGTATATGTTAGAGCGCAAAAATAAGGATAAAAGTAGCCGGTTAACTTAGTTTTCCTCTTAATTAGTTATAATCATAGAATTAATATAGATTTTCATGTACATTGATTCTACTCTTTCAATGAATAAAAGCAAGTCTGATTTCAATTCTTAAAACTTGTTGATTTACGTTATTTCTAGTTCTTTGCATTTATTGTTGTTTTATAGTAGTTTACTACCGATTAGTTTGGGCTCAATATGCAAACGAGATTTGAGTTACAACGTGAAGCTAATGAAGCCGGCAAGTTTAAACCCAAGGCAACCTGGATCTCGAAGATAGTCCATGGAAAGTCCAGGCCCAATAACAACAAACTACACGGGCCTGGGATTCTTATTGTTAAGATACGATTAAGGAAAAAACAAATGTAGAAAACATAGTTAAATATTAGTATCCTTTAATTAAATTGGGATGAGCCTCGCCCGAATAACACCGGGGCCCCCATTTAGTAATAAGATAACATAGTAGAATCGGAGAGGCTAATAGTGAATTCCATAGCCTCTCCCAAAGTTAAAAGCCGATATAGACTATCTTAAGGCACGATTTTAATATACTTTCCTATGAACGAGTGTGCACTTGGTGCGACTCAAATCCAAATCTCGGTAAAGCCGAAATACACCAAAAGTCATAGGCGTACTGGTTGCGGTATGACTCGAGGCGTGTTTCCGCGATGTCGCAAATTCCTAAAAATAATATTTAACGTAAAAGCACATTATGTTGTTAAAACCTATAATTGAGTCAAACAAAAGTCAAAAAACGACAGTGGAGCGACCGTGCTAAAACCACGGAATCCGGGAGTGCCTAACACCTTCTCCCGGATTAACAGAGTTCCTTATCCGGACCTTGTTTGGCGGACTGTAATAACAGAGTCAACTTCCTCGGATTCGGGATTAACCGGTGACTTGGGACACCATTGTCATTCCCAAGTGGCGACTCTGATTAATCTCTAATAAAATTCCGAACCGATTGTCCTTAAATTGGAAAAACTCCTTCCCTTACGTTATTTTATCCGTCTCGGGTAATTGAGCGTCGGGGTATACCCTACGAGTGTATTTATACACTTTTAAGTTGTTGGGGTAGTAAAAAGGGAGGTGTGACAGCTCTGGCGACTCTGCTGGGGACCCCAACCCTGAATTTCGATTTCAGGGTTTAAGAACTCGAGCTCCTTAGAACTACCATTCGCGTTTTTGTTTGACTTCGTTATATGATTTGAACAACATGCTATGTGCTTTATCGCTTTGATATTATATGGATTGTATATAAAAATTGTGTCGAAAACCCTTCTCTTCTTCACCCCTGGGGATGTGCTTACTGGTTGAGACTCCCCTTTCTGTTAAGTCACCAAAAAATTAAGAAACAAAGGCTGGATAAGTTACAAAGCCGATTGACTCCGCGGGTCACCGGTACGTAGCCCCCTCCTCGATTCGAGTTGTCCGCTCGGGTACACGGTCTAGCAATCTGTGAAACCGTAAGATTTTGAACATAGGTCTAGGACGATTATTTGCATCATATCTGACTTAGGGGACTCAACACAGGGGTTGGGTCCGTCTAGGACAGGTGACCCGGTATTGAAAAGACCGAGCATGCTATGTGTTGCATTTTATTGTCCTTGATCGTTATGCGGACCGGCGAAAATTCCGAGATTGGAAAATTGTTGAAAAAGGAAAAAAGAGAGAGAGGAAAATAATGATTTGTAGAAAATAGGTACATGGAAAATTTGAAAATTTGAAAAATAGGTGGAACATTTTTTGAAATAATTGGTCAAATAATCTGACCGAACTACGCAGGTTTGATTCTCGCCATTAGGTGAGATACGTAGGCAACCCTTGACGGGTCCAACCACCCCTTTTAGAAAATGACCAAAAAATGTCGAATTTTAGTTTTCGATAAATCAAAGTGATGCTGTTTTTGAAAATAGCCGAATGTTCCGAAAGGACGCCGGAAGTCTGTTTTTGCAAAAATGGCCACTTTGAAGTCATGTCTTTTCCTTTTTGAATAATAGCCTTGAAATATTTCATGTGAAAATGTTGAAAGACCATAGCCGCAAAATCAAGTTCGGGTTCACACCCCTTTTACAAAAATAACCAAAAAATGTCAAATTTTTGATTTTGTTATAAATAAGTGGGGTGATGCTATTCTTGCTTAAAATAAGCCGAATGTCCCTCGAAAAGACACCGGAAGGGGTTGTTTTTGCAAGAATAGCCACTTTGAGTCATTTGTAAATAATTTTGGACACGGCCTGGAAATATTCCCTTGCGGAAATGTCGAAAGGTTGTATCCGCAAAAATCAAGTTTTGAGTCATCGCTCAACTTTACAAAAATAACCAACTTTATCAAATAAGCCATTACATGGCGGAATTTTGCTGTTGAAATAGCCACATTTTTGCATTTTCACTTCCTCAGTCTTGTGTTGGCCTGTGTCGGTGCTGAACGATGCCCCATAGGCCCCAGGATAAAAAATTTTGAATTTGCATCTTCTTAAATAAAATTTTGCAAAAAAAGCCACTTTGTCTAAATAAGCCATTACATGGCCAATTTATGAAAAATAGTCTTGTGTTGGTTTATGGTGATGCCGAACGATGCCCCATGAGCCACAGAATAAAAAAAAATTCAAGTTTATCTTTCTTAAATAATTTTTGCAAAAATAGTCATTTTGTCAAATAAGCCATTATGTGGCCAATTTTGTAAAAATAGTCATAATTGACGCCAAAAATATTCTTATTCTTGTAGAAATCTCCGGTACAAAATGTGAAAGTTTTTCAAGTTTGTAGTTGGAGTCGGTTTCTGTAATTTTCCTTCAAAAAAAAAAAAATCAAATAAACATCTCTTTATTTCTTGCATTAATTTGCAAGAACTACGCTCGGTATGATTCGTGCGGGGTCATGATACGTAGGCAATCCACGTAGGATTCGACCATTTCCATAAAAAAAAATGAAAAAACTACAAAAAGACAAAAAAGAAAAAAAAAGAATAGAAAATGAAAAAAAAAACCACAAAAAGGGAAAAAGAAAAGAAAATAGCGAGAAAAAAAAAACAAAGGAAATCAATAAGTGGAATACCTTAACGCTAACCCGGTGGTTTCGTTATGTTGATTCCAGAAAGTCGAGGTGGTTGGTTGTGGTAAATTGGAAAGCAAGATACAAGGAAAATGATAACGACATCGAAGCTGTTACGAGTGCTCGAGAGACTCAGGGTCAGAAAATTCGACAAGGGTCTCTTGTGGTTGAGGAAAACGGAGCGTTGAACCGACGAATGACCCGAATGCGTCGAGCGTGGGCCGATGGCCGAGGACGACGCCTGCTAGCGGGTCACGATACGCTGTCTGACAAGAACGATGCCACTCTCCAGAGTACCGGCTCGTACTCGTTTGACCTTCACTACGAACGTTGAGAAGCTTACCCGAAAGAATGTACGGGAAGAAATGGCCCAAAGATTGAAGAGATTAGAACGACGGTTGAAAAATATGCAAGAAATGGCAGAGAATCTCAAGACTGTTGCCTTCAGAGATCTTTGTATGTTCCCAGATGTCCACTTGCCGCCTGGTTTCAAGGTTCCCAAATTGGAAAAGTATGATGGACGCGGAAACCCCATAGCCCACCTGAAAAGGTATTGCAACCAATTGAGAGGTGTGGGAAGAAAAGAAGAATTACTTATGGCTTATTTTGGGGAAAGCCTCTCGGGAGTAGCATCTGAATGGTTTTGGGATCAGGACGCATCTGGTTGGCACGTCTGGGATGATTTGGCACGAGCCTTTATCAAACAGTTTCAATACAATATTGACGTCACCCCAAATCGCATTTCCCTTTCTAAACTGAAAAAGAAACCAACTGAAAGTTTCAGGGAATATGCCATCAAATGGAGAGAGCAGGCAGCGAGAGCTAAGCCACCCGTGAATGATCACGAGTTGGCCACTGTTTTCCTTCAGGCTCAAGAGCCGGATTACTTTCAAAACATGATATCTGCAGTTGGTCACTCCTTTGAAGAAATAATCAAAATGGGAGAAATGGTGGAAGATGGTCTTAAGACGGGCAAAATTATAAGTCAAGCAGCTCTCAAAAATGCGGCTCGGGATGTCCAAAGTGAATTCAGTGATGTGAATAGGAGGGATGACGAAGTCATGATGACATCAGGGTCGAGAAGAGGTCCTATGAGAACATCTCAAAGGTATACACAACCTCATCAAGTTTTCCATGACCCCCTTAAGCATTACTACCCGCCTCAGAACCCTCCATACTCTGTTGAACCAGTCCAGTATGTTGCTCAATCCTCAAAACACCCAAGAAAGCGAGCCCGAATATCACAAAATCTTTACCAGCCTCCGGAAAATTTTCAAATACCTTATAACCCACATCCAAGCCAGGGATATGGAAAGGAACATAAGTTGAAAGATAATTTTACACCAATAGGAGAGTCCTATGCAAGCTTGTTTGAGAAGCTAAAACGACGTGGCGTGATTGCACCCATCCCTCCAAATCGGGTGGACCGACGTGCGAGAAGTTTTAACTCATCCAAAAGGTGTGAATACCACTCCAATGCCCTGGGGCACGATGTTGAAAGTTGTCGGGATTTGAAAAGAGAGATAGAAAGAATGATTCAGGAAGGAATAATTGCGGTCCATGGCAGTGGCATCCAAAATATTGCACAGAACCCTTTACCTGCACATAATGGAGCACATTTTGTGGAAATGATGCCCGGTGACGTGGGTGATGAAAATCTTCTTGGGAGGTCAACTGAAGTTGAAGATATTGAAACAGAAAGTGATCTTGGCAACATTAATGCAGAATTCAGTGGCTAGGATGCCATGCTTGTCAATTAGGAAGGCGCTCCGTCTCTTGGAGTTTTGGTGGTATATTTTGGTGTCATCTCTTTTGCCAGGGTTATTTCAGGGTTGTAATCCGGACGTTGTCTTGAGAGTCAAAACCCTTCTGTCTTTCCACTTTGCTTTGTTTTAATAATAAATTTGTTTAGTGTTGTCTAGGTTTGTAATTCTAGTCTAGTCTGTTCGTTTTGTTGTTCGTTTTGTTGTTTCAATCCATCATTTTAATACAACTCTCCGTTTCCCGTCATTTCTAGTCATTCCATTTCTAATCATTTTACAGTTCTTCTCATACTGACCTTAGCAACATGACATGCACATAATTCTCGGCTTGATTTTAAAAGTCAATTTAACAATGAAGCAATGTTGAAGATATACTCGCAAGAAATGAAACATATTGGAATACTGTGAAACCTGAATCAAGTGAATACTGGGGGAAAACAGAACATAAAGAAATGCCTTGGAAATGCATCATCGGTTTAAAGCCAAAGGCAAAAGTACCCCAAAGCTAAAGGAGCCATTCGTGGTATCGGGATTGTTGCTCAATGGCACTGAGAGTCGTCAAGACAAATATGTGAATCAATCAAAGGTGTTTAACTGTGTAGTTTGTACTTGGTAGGTTTTGAAGATTGGAATGACGAATGCATTTTATTCGGCTATCCAAACACTTCGTCCATTGCTACCCCTTTGAGCCATATTATATTTTCTTTCATATCCCTCTTCCGGAATCAACAACAAAAATTGAGGATTGATCGGGGAAATCAAATGGAGAAACAAAAGAAAAAAAAAAGAGAAAAGAAAAAAAAAAGAAAAAAAAAGAAAAAAAAATGCAATACAAGAAAGAAAATCGGGAAAAGTCAAAAGAAATTCATTAATTAATGACGTAGTCTGAACTACGTTTGACTTGATCCCGAAAGGGTACGTAGGCAGCCTCACTGAGGTTCAGTCACAATAAAGGAAAAATCCAAAAAAATCCCCCAAGAAGGAAACTGGGGCAGAAGTTATGGTTGTTGAATAAATAAGATTCCGGAAGTTGTAAATATTTAACCCACGGTTAAAATAATTTGAGCCTTTTATATCCTTTCTTTCTAAACCCCATCCAAAAGCCTGCATTACGGTCCAAAGCAAGACCTTCTGATCAATCTTCAAGAAATGCTGAGTCAAACGAGCAAAGGTGAATCACATCAAGGGCAACACTCCAATTCAAACGAAGGAGAATGAAGAATTCAAGATGATGAGAACCACCACGAGACTCCAAGATGAGAGAAATCAAAATGAGAGAGTCTTATCGGTGAAAACCCTCACGGGCACCATAAGGCGACAGTGAGTTGAGAGAAAAGAGCAAATGAGAGAGGCTTGATGGTGAAAACCCTATGGGCACTACAAGTCGACTAAGGATCGGATCAAAGAAATGAAGTGTTGAAGACCGATTTCACAGCAGAACTTTGCAACAAGAGTTGAACATCAACTTTGCTATACGGAGAAGGCCAAAAGTGCATGTCAAAGTCGCTAGAGTCGGTATTCAAAATCCGATAGGTCATTCTTCTGTAGGTTTTTTGTTAGGAATTATGTTTTCCTTTCTTTCTATTCTTCGTACCTTGGTTTACCCTCCCTCTTATTGAGTCTGTCGGGTCATAACAAGTATAGAAATGATTTCAAAATTTGCCACCAAGCTTTCCAATTGCACAAGATGGGATTTGGCCAACACGACAATTGTCGTAAGTCAGGAAAAGACAAGGCCAATGCTTTAAGCCAAAGAGAAATATGTGCAATGGAGCGGGCAACAATAAAAATGTTTGGGGTGCATACAAGACGCAAAGGTCGGCAAAGTACCAACTCGGGAAGAATATAACAAATGGAAATAGGGGAGTGTATTCTGACAAAAGAAAGAGCCAGTCAAGAAACACCCTAAGGTTATCCAATGAAATCATTGAAGAAATCGTAGACTTCAAGATCGGAATTGTGGGATCCGTCAAGAATGGAAGAACATACATGCCTAAAGAGAGGCGGATTTTGAACAAAGAAGAAGTGAAAATGGATAGTCGGTGAAAAGGCCAAGCATTCAAGCGGAAAGTTCAAGGCCACAACCAACCACCGCATTTTTAAACTGACAGAGTTTTCTTTGCTTTGAAACAGGAGCAAAAGATATTGTCAAATTGGGGCAGAAAAAATTTTCTGTCATCGGATAGTCATCCGAAGAGCATGAAGGTGAATACAATTGTTTTTGAAGATGAATAAGGCAAGTTGAAAGGTGAATGAAGCAAGTATCGGAGAATGATACAATCTTAGTTTGTTGAAACTTTCTCCTAAGACAAAAGTCTTAGTCCGATGAATTTTTCACCTAAGATGAATTGGATAAAATCTTAGTCCGTTGAATCTTTCTCCCAAGATAAAAGTCTTGGTCTGATGAATTTTTCACCTAAGATAAAGAGATAATGCAATGTGAAAACAAAAGGAAGGCAGAAGCCAATGAAAGCAGAAGTTGGAACTGGAGTCAAAATCTCAGTCTGATGGATATTCCTCCTGAGACAAAACAGAAAATATACCTAGTCTGATGAATTATCTCCTGGAGTCATAATCTCGGTCCGATGGATATTCCTCCTGAGATCACACAGAAATGGACATAGTCCAATTAAAGGTAAAATCTTAGTCTGTTTAAACTCAGTCCGATGGATAATCCTCCTGAGATTACATTGAAATGGACATAGTCCAGTGAGATAGAATCTTAGTCTGTTGAAATTTTCTCCTAAGATGAAATCTTAGTCTGATGAATTTTTCACCTAAGAAAAAAGTAGAAGTTGGAAAAGGAAATGAAGGCATAATTTGAAATGAAAAGGAAAGGCATAATTTGAAAGGTGAAATCAGAAGTTTGGAAAATAAAGAAAGGTAAGAAGTTGAAAAGAAAGAAAAGTTTGTTGAATTTGAAAGGTTTAAGAAAGTCCGAATTGCAAATGAATAGACCCAGTCCGAAGAGTTATCTCCTGGAGTCATAAACTCAGTCCGATGGTTAATCCTCATGAGATTACATTGAGATGGACATAGTCTAGTGAGAATGAAAATCTTAGTCTGTTGAAACTTTCTCCTAAGATTAAATGTCTTAGTCGATGAATTTTTCACCTAAGATAACCTTCGGTCAAGGTAACCCAAGTTTTAGTTTCATGCATTTTTAATTTACGATTGGCGCCCACCTTCAATACGGGAATACATTTACGCATTGCACGTTTAATTTACGGTAGGTGCCCGCCTACTAATACGGGAATACATTTACGCGTTGCACGTTTAATTTGTGTTAGGTGCCCGCCTTCAATACGGGAATACATTTACGCATTGCACGTTTAATTTACGTTAGGTGCCCGCGCCGAATACGGAATATTTTCTGCGTTCGCGTTGCACGTTTAAGTTCTGTTGGCGCCCACGTTCGAATACGGGAATACTTTTACGCATTCGCGTTGCACGTTTAATTTACGGTAGGCGCCCGCGCCCGATACGGGAATATTTTCTGCGTTCGCGTTGCACGTTTAAATTACGGTGGCGCCCGCGCCCGAATACGGGAATACTTTCGCGTTCGCATTTCACGTTTAATTTACGTTAGGCGCCCGCGCCCGAATACGGGAATATTTTCTGCGTTCGCGTTGCACGTTTAAGTTCTGTTAGGCGCCCGCGCCCGAATACGGGAATACTTTCGCATTCGCGTTGCACGTTTAAGTTCTGTTTGGTGCCCACCCCCGAATACGGGAATACTTTTACGCATTCGCGTTGCACGTTTAAGTTACGGTGGCGCCCGCGCCCGAATACGGGAATACTCTACGCATTCGCGTTGCACGTTTAATTTACGTTGGCGCCCGCGCCCGAATACGGGAATGCTTTCGCATTCGCGTTGCACGTTTAAGTTCTGTTGGTGCCCACCCCCGAATACGGGAATACTTTTACGCATTCGCATTGCACGTTTAAGTTATGTTAGGCGCCCGCGCCGAATACGGGAATACTTTTACGCATTCGCGTTGCACGTTTAATTTATGTTGGCGCCCGCCGTCGAATACGGGAATACTTTTCGCATTCGCGTTGCACGTTTAAGTTCTGTTGGTGCCCACCCCCGAATACGGGAATACTTTTACGCATTCGCGTTGCACGTTTAAATTATGTTAGGCGCCCGCGCTCGAATACGGGGAATATTTTACGCATTCGCGTTGCACGTTTAAATTATGTTAGGTGCCCACCCCCGAATACGGGAATACTTTTACGCATTTGCGTTGCACGTTTAAATTATGTTTGGCGCCCCCCTCCAATACGGGAATATTTTTGCACGTCATGGTTTATACAATTTAAAAAAAAAAAAAAAAGGGCCCGCGGGTCAGGCGAGAAAAAGAAAAAAAAGAGGTAGTTTGTTGTTTTGTTTTAAGCAGGTTCAGTTCGAGATCAAGAAAAACAAGAAAATCAACAAAAAAGAGAGTCAACAAGAAAAAGAAAATCAACAAAAAAGAGAGTCAACATCAAAGAAAATCAACAAAAAGAAAGAGAGTCTGCATCAGCGGAAAGGGAAGAAGAGCAAAAGCTAGATTAGGAACAATTGTAATTGTAGGATCATAGCTTAGAATAGCTTCTTCATTTTACATTTCTCCCCCCCGGTGTAATAAGGAGTAAGTCAGCAGGTCTCAACAGTGTCAATGCAACAGTGAGTCTGGTAGTTTTTAAACTGCCACACCTTCCCGAACTACACTGACCTGATTCCTGTTTAGCCCAGCATATGTAGGCAACCTCTAAAGCAGGGTGCGGTCAAAAGGTTTTCAAAAATGCTTTCACGGAATATGCCGATGTGCAAAAATCTCTCATTACTTCTCACTTATCTTTGCACTGAAACTCTTCGTGTTCCCGAGCAAAGAGGGGCAGCTGTGAGCACATGATTTTTGCACTAAGCCTTTAAATTCCAAAATTAAAATAAAATGTTTTTGAGTGCAATTACTTGCTTTGTTTGAAATTAGTTATATTTTGTGTGTTTGAATAAGTAAAAATTGGAAAAATAAAAAATAGTAGTAATTAATTTGTTGGAAAATTAGCAAAATAGTTTAAATAGGAGAAAATAAGGAAAAATAGCAGAAAAATTGCAAAAAATACTAGAAAATTAGAGTAAATAGGAAATTAGGTTTTATATTTTTCATAAAAGAAAAAGAAAAAAAAAAGTATAAAAGAAAATACATAAAAATTGATTAACATCAGAAAATACAAAGAAATACATTGTGTATAATTGCTTTGGGCCAAAGGGATATGAATTGGATGGCCCAAGTGCATTGGCCCAAGGTAATACCCGGTCCAGGCCTTCAAGGAGTTTATCTCGACCGTTCATCAAAGTTAATCCAACGGTTGAAGGTTAATCTTACAGTATCTAATAGAGTGAGTGGTGAGATTCATCTCTCACCGTTCGATTAGTTCAATCCAACGGCCTAGATAATTAGCTAGTTGGTTTTAAAATTAATTAAGGTAAGGGTGATCTCAACCGTCCATTCATATGATCCGACGGAAGAGGCTCTTGGCCTCATAAGCGACGATGCGGCGTCGTTTTAGTAACGCCTGTGAGAGCCGTCGATCATCATCGAATGGACGACCACGATTTCATGCGACATTTAGCCTATAAAAGGCTTATGTCTGAAGACCCCAGCCATTTCTCTAAGAGCCCAAACCCTAGCCGCCTTTGATGCTCTTCATCTTCTTCATCATCTTCATCCTCAACGGCCATGGCGGCCACCACTCCTACGGTGGTCGCCGGCTCCTCTTACCTCTCCCCTCATCTTCTCCTTCTTCTTCATTCCATAACACACCCAAAACTCCAGAAAACAAATCACCTTCTCTTGAAACTCCGGTCACCGGAACTTCGCCGGTGACCGCCAAACAATGAACCACCGCCTCAAACCAACACCATTCGAACCCTTTTTCTTTGATCTATCCAACCATACTAGCCTTCACCTTCGAATCCCCACGGAACGTCTCGAATATTCCAAATAAGGTCGTCGGAACCCTAACTCCGGCGACCCCAAATTCAACCCCCAATCAAGATCCGTTCTTTACCTCACCCAGACACCCCTCTTCAAGCTGAAATCAAAAAGGCTTAGTCTTTAAGCCTTAGAAGAAAAGTCAGAAAAGAAAATCGAAAAAAAAGAGAGACATGAACGAATAAAGAAAAGAAAACAAGAAGAAGAGAATAAGATTTGAAGAGAAGAGAGTAAAAAGAGAGAATAGGAAGCTCGGGGGACAGGCCCCGCGAGCTAAGTCCCTGACCCCTATCTGTTTTCTTTTGTGCTTTATTCTGCATATTTTTTGTTTGATTTGTGTATTTGCATGCCTATAAGTATCTGTTTTGTTTCTGTTCGTCATGTTAGTTTTAGGGTTTTGCTTTGCATGCTTCTCTGATAGACATAGATTCTTATTTGCTTGATTTCGTATGCTTTAACCTGTTCTTTCAAGATCATGTTTAGTATTAGGGTTTATGATCATCCTATTTTGACTGTTTAGTACTAGGGTTCTATTTTCATCTCATCCTCATATGTATGTTCTGTTTCTTCTGAAGTCAAAAAATCTATATTTTCTTCTTCATCTTCTTGGTATTGTGGTTATCGATCCGTTAGTTTTCAACAAGCATGACTGCTCTTCTCTTTATGATTCTTTACATGCCTAGTCGTTTAGTCATTGTTATTCATTAAGGTTTATCTGGTTTGTTTGGATTTTTGATCTGTTTCTCTATTTTGAAGATTTGACTTGGATGTCTTTCTTTTTCTTTGACCTTTGTTAGTATTAGGCTACTTCATCTTGTTAGTTTTCAATAGTTCTTCTGTCATCTTGCATGTTTTGATTCTGATACTATGTTTAATTGTTTGTCTTTCATTGTCACTCAGCTTTGTATTAGATTACCTTTGGTTGGCTTGCAATATCTCGACTGTTTCTCTTTCTGCATCTTCATATGTTTAGTCTTAGTAAAAGCTTGGCTATCTTTACTCATCTCTTATATCAAGTTATCCTGTGTTTAATTTGGGGTTCACTTCTTTGCTCACATTTTGGTGGTCTTATTTGTGTTCATTATTAGTGCAAGTCTGGTTTCATGTCATACCACCTCTCATATGCTTTTATTTGCTGAATAAGTATGCCAATCTGGGTCTGTTTCTCTTCATGTCGCCCTCACATGATAGATTTAGGTTTCTCCTTCATTGTTTCTCCATATTTTCCTTTTCTTCATTTCCATGTTCTTCCTTCCTTCATGTTATCTGTCATGCATTTGTATTAGTTTTAGGTTTTAATTTGTTCATCTATGCTCTCTGTTTGACTGCTCATCTCCTTGTGTTCCTTATCTCTCATATATATTACCCTTGTTTAGTTTGGCATATGAATTAAGGTGTCTTTTGTCTTAATATTGGTTTCTGATTCCTTGATCTTTCTCTTGTCACTTTTGCATGATCTTCTTTGCGTCTCCATATCTCTCTTGTTTCTCATTTTTCACTTTTCACATGTGTACATAAGGCTAGGATTAATGCTTGAAAAGATATATTAGCTAACATGCCTATGCTATTGTGTGTACTCTGGGCTTAAATGAATTCTGTTTCATCTACTACTTGCTGTTCCTAGAGTTTAACATTCTGAGCATGTTTGTGCCCTGAACCTTGGTGATTCTGAGTTGTTCAAACTTTCATGTGACTTGAACTGGTAGTAATTAGGTCTTAATTAACATGAATTCATACTTTGTCTCATAAAATTAGATAATGTGAATTAATCAGCTGAAATTCAACCATATCAATTGCCTTCTCCGAGTTTTGGTTGATTATTACATTTTGTTTGATCTTATGTGTCCTAATATGCAATCCATGTTGAAATTGATTTAGTTTTATTGGTTCTGGTTGAGTGTAAGTGTTTGATTAACATTGTTTGAACCCTAGGTGAATTGGTTATAGCTGTTAGTATTAGGTTCCATGAAAATGGCTAGTTTTTAAATAGGTTAAAATTGAAAATGAACAAAATTAGGCTATAAGTTAAATAATTGGCCTAAGAATGGTCAACCTTGCAAAGGGTTGACCAATTCTATAAGCCTAACACACAGCTCACTGTTAAACAGTGGCTGGTTGTGCAAAATGGCTGTGTCTGCAAATGCAGACTGGCCCAGGCTCTCTTTAGAGCCCTGAGCATGAAATGGCCAAACCCGCAAATGGTTTTGGGCCCAAATGTTCAGTATTTGGCCTTAATAGCCAAAGCCAAGTCTCAACTTGAGACTGGCTAAATTTTAAATAGGTTAATCATAACAATAAAACAGGCTATGCCTGCAATTAGCTTAAAATTGAAATAATTTGGTCTTAATTGACTGGAATTAGATTAAAAGTGGCTAGAATTGAAATGGTTTCTTAAAATAGAACTGGCCAGCCCTTAAATACTAATGCCAGGGCTGGCCATTAGTTAAATAGGTGCAAAACAAGCTGAAAATTGACCTAGGTAGGCTAGTAAATCAGCAGTGCCCTTAGGGGCATAATTGGGTATTAAAAAGGTAAAATAGTAACTAGTTAGAACTTAAAAGGGTAATGGAGTCATTCATACTCCTGATTTCTGCAATTTTGCAGAGATTTAGGGGTATAATGGTCTCCTAAAAATGGGAAATCTGTAAAAATCTCAAACCCCTAAGGTCATACTAGTAAAAGGCCCTAAAAGGAATCTTTTAGAACCTTCCAGCACATGTTGGAAGGGTTTTTCATAACAGAAATAGGGGCTAAAGTGCATAATTCATAAATTTAGGAGGGGGGAAGTGGGATTAATCCCATACTTCCTCCCCAAGTCTTCAGCCCTAAAAATAACTATAAATATCTCTTAAAGAGGGGCTGAAAAGGGGGGTTCCAAAAAACTGAAGCAATCTGAAATTCATCTTTAGGCTAGTTATTGAGAAGAAATACTAGGAAAAAACATAGCAATCTAACAGTAATCATTTCTGGAAATTCCGGGTGTGGAAAGCTTGTGGGTTTAATCTGGTTTTCGGGGTTCCTGTTCGATTATCTGCTGGGTTTCTCTCATATTGCTGTTGCTGTGTTGCTGTGTTGCTGTGCCTTTACCTCTCTGTTGCATTGCTTTGAGTCTTTGCTGTGCTTACCTGCTTTACCCCCTAGAACTCATTGGTTCTTTTTGCTGAATCAGGTACATACCCTGTTCGATGAAGCTGTATTGTTGAAATGCTTTAATGGAATGAAGTACCTGCTTTAATTCATTTTGCCATTTTGTATTATTTAATTAGTAGCTTAATTGTAGTAGTATGTAGTAGCTGAAAACAGAAACACTAATGAGGTAATAATTTAGTAGTAGTGGTAGTATAGTAGTAGTGGTAATTAGTACCTCACCTAGTTAATTAGGTAAAACCTTTAAAATGAAGTTAATAATCATCACATAGGCCTATAATAACAAAGCTCTTCATATGAAGTTATCAATATGCTCACATAGTCAGCTTGTTTCCTCGATATCCAGATGAGTTGGAATAAGGAATAATCAGTGAAGTAACGTTAATATAAAAATTGGTTTTAGGAATATCAAATAAATATGGTTCATATCAGTGTTAGTAATTGATCACACTTAAGTTCCAAAAGAGAATAATGATTAGAGAAGTATCATAGTTGGGTAACAAGAATAAGAATAACTAACAGAAACTCTACTAAAATCTGGTGCAATTTCCATTAGTCACTTAGCATGATAATCTGGTAATTTTTAGTAATTAGACTCTGGATCATACATCACATAACTAGACTGTCTATTGTTAATTCCTTAGTTTAGAAAAGCTTCATTGTTAGTATATGTTAGAGCGCAAAAATAAGGATAAAAGTAGCCGGTTAACTTAGTTTTCCTCTTAATTAGTTATAATCATAGAATTAATATAGATTTTCATGTACATTGATTCTACTCTTTCAATGAATAAAAGCAAGTCTGATTTCAATTCTTAAAACTTGTTGATTTACGTTATTTCTAGTTCTTTGCATTTATTGTTGTTTCATAGTAGTTTACTACCGATTAGTTTGGGCTCAATATGCAAACGAGATTTGAGTTACAACGTGAAGCTAATGAAGCCGGCAAGTTTAAACCCAAGGCAACCTGGATCTCGAAGATAGTCCATGGAAAATCCAGGCCCAATAACAACAAACTACACGGGCCTGGGATTCTTATTGTTAAGATACGATTAAGGAAAAAACAAATGTAGAAAACATAGTTAAATATTAGTATCCTTTAATTAAATTGGGATGAGCCTCGCCCGAATAACACCGGGGCCCCCATTTAGTAATAGAATAACATAATAGAACCGGAGAGGCTAATAGCGAATTCCATAGCCTCTCCCAAAGTTAAAAGCCGATATAGACTATCTTAAGGCACGATTTTAATATACCTTCCTACGAACGAGTGTGCACTTGGTGCGACTCAAATCCAAATCTCGACAAAGCCGAAATACACCAAAAGTCATAGGCGTACTGGTTGCGGTATGACTCGAGGCGTGTTTCCGCGATGTCGCAAATTCCTAAAAATAATATTTAACGTAAAAGCACATTATGTTGTTAAAACCTATAATTGAGTCAAACAAAAGTCAAAAAACGACAGTGGAGCGACCGTGCTAAAACCACGGAATCCGGGAATGCCTAACACCTTCTCCCGGGTTAACAGAGTTCCTTATCCGGACCTCTGCTTCGCAGACATTTATAAGAGTCAAAATTCCTCGGATTCGGGATTAACCGGTGACTTGGGACACCATTGTCATTCCCAAGTGGCGACTCTGATTAATCTCTAATGAAATCCCGAACCGATTGTCCTTAAATTGGAAAAACTCCTTCCCTTACGTTATTTTATCCGTCTCGGGTAATTGAGCGTCGGGGTATACCCTACGAGTGTATTTATACGCTTTTAAGTTGTTGGGGTAGTAAAAAGGGAGGTGTGACAAGGGGTGATTTGCCTTTGAGTTTGACTTCGATAGGCATGTCAGTTTTCAATTGTTGGCGACTTTTCTTTTTCGACTCGGGGTGATCGAGTCGAAACCGTTGCTTGGCGGTGGTGGCGTTTAGACTTAGTCCTAGTTCGGGCACGGTCGGGCTACTAGCCATAATGATAAAAATGCGGCCTTGTAGTTTGGTCGGGGTCGAACTTTACGTGTCTCTAATTTTAGCTCGAGTTGGGCGTACTTACTTGGATGGCGAGGGTGCTCAACACGTGCCTTGATTCGTTAGAGATTGAGTTCTATTGAGATTAGCGATGAAGGAGCTCCGTCCGAGTCCTGGTTCATTAGTGGTTAGAACTCGTTAAATTTAAGGGCAAAAGCATCTAAACTTATCATTCGCGAGGTCGAGCTCGTTGAATTTTATGCGAAGACGCATAGCCTGAGTCCTAGTTCAGCTATTGTTGGACTTTGCCAATTTGGAAGATGAAGGCGCATGGCATGAGTCTTGGTTTGACCGTAGTCGAACCTATTGGTGAAGGCGCATAGTCCGAGTCTTGGTTCAACTGTGATTGAATTTATTGGTGAAGGCGCATGGCCTGAGTCTTGGTTTGACCGTAGTCGAACTTATTGGCGAAGGCACGTAGCCCGAGTCCCAGTTCAACTATTGTTGAACTTTGTCAATTTTGAAGGCGAAGGCACATAGCCTGAGTCCCAGTTCACCTATTGTTGAACTTTTTCAATTTTTGGAGGCGAAGGCGCATAGCATGAGTCCCAGTTCAACCATTGTTGAACTTTATCCATTTTGAAGACGAACGCGCATAGCCTGAGTCTTAGTTCAACCGTAGTTGAATTTATTGGCGAAGGCATATGTCCTGAGTCCCATTTCAACTGTTGTTGAACTTTATCAAATTTTGGAGGTGAAAGCGCATGGCCTTTGTCTTGGTTCGACCGTAGTCAAACTTATTGGTGAAGGCGCATAGCCTGAGTCCCAGCTTAACTGTAGTTGAACTTTATCAATTTTGAAGGCGAAGGCGCATAACCTGAGTCTTAGTTCAATCGTTGTTGAACTTTTTGGCAAAGGCGCATGGCTTGAGTCCAGTTCAACTGTTGTTGAACTTTATCGATTTTTGGAGGCGAAGGCGCATAGCCTGAGTCGTGGTTCAACTGTAGTTGAATTTATTGGCGAAGGAGGATGGCTTGAATCCCAGTCCAACTATTGTTAGAACTTTATCGATTTTTGGAGGCGAAGGCGCATAGCCTGAGTCTTAGTTCAAATGTAGTTGAATTTATTGGCGAAGGCGCATGGCTTGAGTCCCAGTTCAACTGTTGTTGAACTTTATCAATTGTTGGAGGCAAAGGCGCATAGCCTTAGTCTTTGTTCGATCGTAGTCGAACTTATTAGTGAAGGCGCATAGCATGAGTCCCAGTTTAACTGTCGTTGAACTTTGTCAATTTTGAAGGCAAAGGCGCATAGCCTGAATCTTAGTTCAATTGTTGTTGAACTTTGTCAATTTTGAAGGCGAAGGCGCATTAGTTCAACCGTTATTGACCTTATTGGCGAAAGCACATGGCCTGAGTCTCAGTTCAACTGTTGTTGAACTTTATTAATTTTTGGAGGCGAAGGCGCATAGCCCGAGTCTTGGTTCAACCGTAGTTGAATTTGTTGGCGAAGGCGCATGGCCTGAGTCCCGGTTCAACTATTGTTGAACTTTATCAGTTGTTGGTGGTATTGAGTGGTGGAGCTTGGTTTTGGTTCGAGATTCGAGCCGTAGTCGAACTTATTAGCGAAGGCGCATAGCCTGAGTCCCAGTTCAACTGTAGTTGAACTTTGTCAATTTTGAAGGCTAAGGCGCATAGCCTGAATCTTAGCTCAACTGTTGTTGAACTTTGTCAATTTTGAAGGCGAAGGCGCATAGCCTGAATCTTAGTTCAACCGTTGCTGAACTTATTGGCAAAGGCGCATGGCCTGAGTCCCATTTCAAATGTAGTTGAACTTTGTCAATTTTGAAGGCTAAGGCGCATAGCCTGAGTCTTAGTTCAACCGTTGTTGAACATACTGGCAAAGGCGTATGGCCTGAGTCCCAGTTCAACTGTTGTTGAAATTTGTCAATTTTTGGAGGCGAAAACGCATAGCCTTAGTCTTGGTTTGACCGTAGTCGAACTTATTGGTGAAGACGCATAGCCTGAGTCCCAGTTCAACTGTTGTTGAACTTTATCGATTTTTTTAGGCGAAGGCACATAGCCTGAGTCTTAGTTCAATCGTAGTTAAATTTATTGGCTAGGGCGCGTAGCCTAAGTCTCGACGTTGGGGTATTGAGTGGTGAAGCTCGGTTATGGTTCGAGACTTTGAGCGGTTTATAATATTCCCTGTTGCAATTAGTTTTGGGTCATGAACCTAATATATCCCATTTAAGAATTTTTTGATGCGCGGTATATGTGCCTGTAGCACCACAATATCGCACCAAAATGGGTCCGCAAAGAAGGTTAGGTATATATGTTGGGTTTGAATCGCCCTCCATTATTCGCTACCTCGAACCATTGACGGGGGATTTGCTTACTGCACGATTTGCAGACTGTCGATTCGATGAGACACTTTTCCCAAAATTAGGGGAGAAGTTGGTGAAACCAAACGGGAAATTTTGTGGAAAAATCCATCATTATCTCATCTTGATCCACGTGCCTCTATTTGTGAAAAAGAGGTACAAAAGATTATTCATTTGCAGAGAATAGCAAATCAAATGCCCGATGCATTTACGGATATGAAAAGGATAACAAAATCACATATCCCTGCGGAGAATGTTCCAATCCGTATTGATGTCCCTATTGGACAATCTTATAGTGTCATAGCTAATGAGTCAAAAGCACGATTGAAACGTGGCAGACCATTAGGTTCCAAAGATCGAAATCCTAGAAAAAGGAAAATAAATGATCACAATGACACTATGAAAGAATCTCATGAAGAAATCCACGACTTAATAAATTCTGAGATTCATGAGGAATATACTGAGCCTGAGACTCAAGACTATCAGTAAATCCAATCGATATTGAGACAAATTTGAATCGAGAGGATATAGTGGTGGATTATGTCTTTGCATATAATGTTGCATCCAGCATTATGCAAGAAAGTGAGGATCTTGAACCTCAATCTGTTGGAAAATGTCGACAAAGACTTCATTGGCCAAAATGACAAGAAGCAATCCAATCAGAGTTGAATTCACTTGCAAAACGTGAAGTTTTTGGGCATGTAGTCCAAACACCTAATGGTGTTAAGCCTGTTGGCTATAAATGAGTCTTTGTACGCAAGAGAAATGAGAAAAACGAGGTACAAAGATATAAGGCACGCCTTGTTGCATAAGGATTTTCACAAAGTCCTGGTGTCGATTATGAAGAGACATATTCACCCGTTATGGATGTTATAACGTTCTGTTATCTCATTAGTTTTGTTGTCCATGAAAAACTTGACATACATTTAATGGATGTGGTTACCGCCTACCTTTACGGCTCACTTGATAATGAGATATACATGAAAATTCCCGAGGGCTTCAAAATGCCTAATAATTCAAAATCCCGGGAAATGTTTTCAATCAAATTGCAAAGATCTTTGTACGGTCTAAAGCAATCAGGACGAATGTGGTATAATCGTCTTAGTGAGTATTTATTAAAGGAAGACTATATAAATGATGCCATTTGCCCATGTGTTTTCATAAAGAAAATAATATCGAAATTTGTTGTACGTGCCGTATATGTTGATGACATAAACCTTATTGGAACTCCTATAGAACTCCAAAAGGCAATTGATTATTTAAAGAAGGAATTCGAGATGAAAGATCTCGAAAAGACAAAATTATGTCTTGGTTTGCAAATTGAACATTTGGCAAACGGAATTTTTGTTCATCAATCTACCTACATAGAGAAGGTATTGAAACAGTTTTACATGGATGGAACACATCCATTAAGTACTCCGATGGTTGTTCGATCACTTGATGTGAATAAAGATCCATTCCGACCTCAAGAAGAGAATGAAGAGCTACTTGGTCCCGAAGTACCATATCTTAGTGCAATTGGTGCACTAATGTATCTTGCCAATACTACAAGGCCCGACATAACTTTTTCAGTTAATGTCTTAGCAAGATATAGCTCTGCTCCCACAAGGAGACATTGGAATGGGATCAAACACATATTGCGGTATCTAAAAGGGACTACCGATATGGGCTTATTTTATGGCAACAATTGCAGTCCCGATCTTGTTGGTTATGCTAATGCTGGGTATTTATCCGACCCACACAAGGCTCGATCTCAAACAGGTTATGTGTTTACCTGTGGAGGCGCTGCCATATCTTGGCGATCGACTAAGCAATCAATTGTGGCTACTTCATCTAATCATGCTGAGATAATTGATATTCATGAAGCAAGTCGAGAGTGTGTGTGGTTGAGGTGTATAATACATCTTATTCGAGACAAATGTGGTGTGAAATGTGACAAGTTACCCACAATTTTGTATGAAGACAATGCAGCATGCATAGCTTAACTAAAGGGAGGATTCATAAAAGGAGATAGGACAAAGCACGTTTCACCAAAGTTATTTTTCACACATGATCTTCAAAAGAATGGTGATATTAATGTGCAACAGATTCGTTCAAGTGATAATATGGCTGATTTGTTCACAAAATCTCTACCGACGTCAACCTTCAAGAAGCTAGTGTACAAGATCGGGATGCGAAGGCTTAAGGATGTGAATTGATGCTCTCATCAGGGGGAGTTAATGCGCGTTGCACTCTTTTTCCCTTACAAGGTTTTGTCCCTCTGGGTTTTCCTTGCGAGGTTTTTAACGAGGCAACCAAAAGGCGTATTATTAGATATGTGTACTCTTTTTCCTTTTCTAGATTTTTTTTCCATTGGATTTTATTTTAGTTAAGGTTTTAACGAGGCACATTACCTGTTGAATAGACATTCAAGGGTGAGTGTTATAAATAGAATTCTATTTATGGTGAATGTCCATATTTAGAGCGATTCTAGGGTTTATTACTTGGTGGCTAAGTCCAACTCTCCCTATAAATAGAGGATTCTATTCCATTGTAATTCATCCCAAAATTGAATAAGAATTCTCCCTCTCTCTTTCTCTGCAATATTGTTCTTGTTCTTTTATTATTTTATAATAAAATTTAATATATCATTATTTCTCGGTTGTCACTACCACGTTGTGTTCAGTTTTTCTTTGTTCGAAAGTTGTTACGAACTATGAGCAGAATAAATAAATAAATAAATAAATAAATAAATAAATAAATAACTACATAAATAAATATTTTTATTTCGTAGAATATTGATATCTTTCCTCTAAAAACCCAACGTCTACAAGATAAATATGTCTCTTTGATTCTGGCTTTCATTTGTTGCTATTAAGTAAAAAGAGAATGACAAAAGTTTTCCTTTTTTATATTATTTACGGTGACATATAGTGATGAATCATGAAGATAGTGTGACATGACAAACAAGTAAATCAGTCAAAGCATTCCTTATGAAGAGAAAGTGTTAAGTGCACAAGCTTTTCCCTTCTTTTTTTTTTTCTTCTAATTCTTAGCGAGTACAAAGTCCATATACTCAGCTGATAATATGATCTAATCGTTTCTAATATCAAAGCTTAAAAGCAAATATTAGTGCTTGCATTTAATTGTGTTTTCTGCAATTGTAGTATTTCTGCACTTTATATCCTAATGACGTTCCAAATCGTTGAGAAACTAATCATGTTGGGCCCGTGCTAGCACGGACTATACCCATCTAGTATCTTATAAAAAAATCCACCATTTATTATTTTGTAATAGTGATGCTTCGTCTTCTCGGTCATCTATAGTATATTATGTAGTTCATTAAAATAATAATTTTACATCAAATTTATTTATGTTCAGGACTATAATTTGCGATAATATAATAAATGTTGTTGATAAATGTATTATTGGGAATTTGTCATAATTTTTAGAACTTATAGGTATAAGTCATATTTCTTTTTTTTTAACACAAAAAAAAAATCTTAACACATTTTCATTTTCAACCCAAACTTTACCATAGTCAGATTTTTCAAAATAAATTTGAAAATCTATGGCCAAACGCTAGCGAAGTCCTTGTTCTACATTTTTCAGCTAATGAACAATAACCTTTTTATTTTTGTCTTTCATTTCTACTTATTTTGGTCCAACTCCATATTCTTTCTTATAGTCGTCAATACCCAGCTCGTGATTTAACAAGACTGAGCTAAAATATTTGGAGCCATTTAAAAACGAGGCTTTTAAGCCCAACTCGAGTAAGCCCCTAGCCCGTGAGGCTTGATTGAGGCTGGACTGGTCCAGCCCGTGGCCTAATAAAAATATGTATTTAAAATATATAATATATGAAATTATACGACATAAAAAATATCAAGAAGAATATTCAAGCTTAAAGTTTGTTAAATTCATCATATTAAAAGATCAAATTCTTAAAATATTAATTAATTTTAAAATTTTAATTATTCTTAATATTCAACTAATTAATATTGCATAAATGAAAGTAAAGATATTAACACAATCTTCTCACAAGCATATTAAATGTGTTTGATGAAAATAATGTATTGGATATCCCGCAAGTATCATGGACGTTATCTTGAATATTTTATTTTGAGTTTTAACTTTTAGCGAAGGAAATATTAGTCTTGTCTTTTACTTTTTAGTGTTTATCATATATTGAAACAGTATAAAAAATTATTAAATTTTGTAAAATTTTTCCAATTAGATTTTTTAACTTTAAAATATTTATCTTTTTAGGTTAGAACTTAAAGAAAAAAATTTAAATTATATTTTAAAAAATGTTAGGCCAACCCGCAAGGGCTCGCATGGACCATTATAAAGCCCATCAAAACAATGGGCTAGCCTAGCCCAACACATAAATTGCTAAAGCCCACGTGGACTGGGTTAGGCTAACCCGGCCCCACCCCATATTGACAGCTCTATTTCTTCTTCATTTACTTGCAAATAAACAGTTACCTAAAATCCTCACTTTTTGCTTCTCCTCCCATCTTTTATCTCTTTGACCCAAACAAATATAGGATAACAATAACGTTGCTCAAATACAATTATTCAAAGGTAAATGGCACACATCTCAAAGTTCTAGACCATCTGCCGAAAGAGTCTCCAGCCCGAACGCACAAGAAAACTCTTTAGCCTTAAATCGGGATATTCAGGAAGAAGATACCATCAAGAATTCTTGACTATTGCATGGGAACAGGTTCATCTTCGACGTATTTTTCCTTTTTAACATTTTTCTATTGGAGCTTCCCTCATTCCTTTTATCGAACATAATGATGCAAATCGAGCTTTAATGAGTTCTAATATGCAAGAAATTTGGTTTTGTCAATGCTGGAGTGAATCAGAACATCATATCCTGATCTGAAACAGTAAACAATCATTGAAGCTAGAACCATGAAACTAGAACAGTCAATTGGCCCAAACGCTCGACAAATCCGTTCCATTTCTTAAGACTAACAAATAGGAGCCTCAAAATGATTCAGATTCTCCATTTTTCTTTCTGGTGCTTGTAGGCCGAGGCATTATCTTAGAAACCTAAACTCCACAGCAACAAATATAGCATTGTCATATTTAAAACGCCAAAACCAAAATCTCACAGAATCGGCACGTTTTAGTAAGATTGCTTTGATAGCAAAAGGCCCCGAAGAGATGACAGCAAGAAATATATACAGACAGGCTGCAACGTGACCAAATGCTATATAACGATCACATAGCTTGAGACTTCAATCATGTGAAGATCAAAACTCAATCATATGATGTGTCTATATGAGAACATTGCTAGAGTTCAAGAACAGTACTGCAGAAACCAGATTGCTCCGAAGAATTAGGATACCATAACCAATAATTTGGATGACTGACCATATATATTTATTTGATGAAGCATTTACTAACATTCACCATCTCATAAGAATAACTAAATGAGATGGTGATAATGGCTAGACTCAACAACTGCAGGCTTTCATTAACTTTAGATCAGAGTGAAACATAATAAGGAGAAAGTTGGCAGCTTCTCTTCCAACACAAATTGCAGAAGATAATATATCCACTTCATTAGAAGCACGCAACCAAACCTCAGTTCAGATATTAAGGGTAAGCTTCATACCTGCATGCCTATAAGCTTTCACTTTTGCACGGTTTTTCCGGGTTGGATTTCAAATTCTCAAAATGAGAAGCACATATCTGTTCAGCAGCTAAAAGGCTTTTATGATCTCTCAAGCCCAAATTTACCAATCCACTATCTTCTTGTCCAGAGGACAATATAAATGCCATTGAGAAACTTTGAGTCAACAACATACTCTAATCATCATCGCTCTCTTTTCTCCATTCTTCTTCAGCAAATAAATCTTCAGGTGGATCATACACTACAATATCTGGGAACAGTTCCAGAAAATCATCCTTCACTTTGTCTCTAAGTTCTGGGTAAGTAAGTAACCCCTTCAGTATAACACGATAAGGTAAAGACATAGGAGGATCAGGAGAGCGCCTCATTTCATCATATATGTGCATTGCCTCTGAAGGTAATCCACCATCTAGAAAAGCCCTGACAAGATCACCAAATGTATGCTGATCGAAAAGCACTCCTTCTTTCTTCAAATCATCCCATACCTTCTTTGCTTCATCTAAGCTCTTGTTTCTTGCAAGCATGAAAAGCATATCCCTGAAAAAGAACATGTCCGGCCGATACCATATTTCTTTGCGGACAACCTCGTACACCTGCAAAATTAAGTGTAATGGCCAACAGTATAAGCATTGCATAAATGATCAACGAAAATGGATATCTTAAATCTCCAAATAAAGGCAAATGTTCCCCTGCTCTACTCTAGAATTACCACTTAAAGTGAACAATAGGAAGTAAATGTAAGAAGAAACACGTATAATGCACAACATCACAATTTTACACTTTGCATATCCACATCACATTTCTTTTTTATGGTGAATTCACATCGAAGTCAAATTGAAAATGATCCAAGCAGGAATCAGTAATCACACTTGTGCTCAATATTGTCGGAACATATGATAAATTTTGTCAAAGAAGTATGATAGTACAGCAACAAGCAGATGTTACAAGAGCTACTTTTCAATAAATCAAGACAATAACAGGACTTGAGCTTAATAATTTTCCAGACTTAAATTTCCACGTTCAACCAACATAAGCTACAGTTTTATCAGTACACAGTGACCCTAAAGTTAAGCCCACAAAAAGTAAAAAAGAAGAAAACAAAAAACAAAAGATATAAAAACTAAAACTTACACACAACTAAATTTCAGCAAAAAAGTAGTACTCCAAATTTCAATTTGGTAGCAAAAGAAAAATAAAATCTTTACCCTCATGGAGAGAGAAACAAGATCTTGTCTTTGGAACTCAGCAAGAACAGCTACAAGATCAGATTTGAGAAGACGAGACACGTGTGACTTAATGAACCGCTCAAACCGGACTGGGTTCGATTGCAAGCGCTTAAGCTCCTTGGCAACCATTAAACCTTCTTTTCCCATTTCTTTCTTGCGCCTCCATATCGACACGCTTGGGCTCGATGATGAAGATGAACCAGTAATAATTTGTCTGATTCCACAGCAAGAGTTAGATGAATGAGGGAGAAGAATGAATCTCGGTGAGGCTCGCCACAGAAGATTCTGACCTTGACGCCACATCGGCAAATATGTGAGCTTCAAAGTGAACTCACAACCATGTTAATTCATTACACATGATGATTCCTAAACATAATCCAATCTCACGAAGAAACTAGAAATATGAATGAAGTAGAATTAAATACGACAGACGACACAATAAAATCAAAAAAGGGGCAAAGCCGCTAGTAAAAACTTACTAGCAACAATGGAGAAGGTGAAAACAGAGAGATGATGAATGACGTAGTAGTTGGTAGAGCGGCGTGGTAGAAACTAGAGAGCGCACTCGGTGAAAAGAAGGGCAATTACGACTTTTAACCAAATTTGAGAAAATTACGGTAAACCGCCCTTGGGGGTTTTCACTCATCTGGCACAATATGAGCTCGTTTGGACATAGGAATTTTTTTACTTATTTAAACAAAAAAATTCACTTTTATTTTAAATCAATGTTTATTTATAAAATTTCTAATTTTTATTTTAAAATAAATTTTAAATTTTTTGAAAAATTCTAAAAAGTATATTTTAATTTTTTTACTCATATCACTAACAAAATTTAAAAATTATGCAAAATTATATTAATAACGAAACACAACTCTAATTTTTAAATACTATGCTGTTGATTTTTTTTTTAAAATTTTTACCATTCTTATGTCTAAACGCCCACATAAACTCACAAGGAAATGAGGAGTTTTTTTTCTTTTTTCTTTTTTTGCTAACAAATGAGTTGTTCGCGCAAAAGATTATAAGATAGATCTGGAAAGGTTGGCTGAGTTAAGGAGTAATTTCATTGTGTGATTAATCAAACATGAATAATTTGATTATTGTTTTGGTAATTAAAAAAAAATACCGAATAAGTAAGAAGTTCGAGAGAGACTTTTATTTTACAAAAGAATAGAAGTCCATGACCTTATTGGCAATAGTTAAGGACGGCAAATAAGAAAAAATAAAACATTTAAGGGTGTGTTTGCTAGGATGGAATATATTTTTTAATTTTTACATATTTGGTTGGCTTAAATGTTTTGGAAAATATTTTTCTTATCAATTCATTTTCTCCAATTGGAGGAAAAGTTTTCCTTATCAAAAGAAGGGAAAATATGTTCCATAGCTCCTTCTCAAACTTTCTCACCCTCACCAACCCAACTCACTCCCTCTCCAAAAATAATTTTTTTTTTAAATTTCAGTTTTTTAAAAGTTTAGCGGTTCAAAAGTTTATGAAATTTGTGTGTCCGAAAGGTTATTGGTTTGAAAGTTTATGGCTCCATGTTTATTATATCCAAATTATTTATGTCATTTCCTTAATTTGTGTGCCAAACATCGAAAATTGAATAAGATTACTGCTTGTTTTCCAAGAAAATATTTTCTTAAAATTTATTTTCCGTTATACCAAACACACCGCAAAAGTAAAATTTCTTTCACCCAAACAAAAGCTTTTTGTCCTAGATTGAGGGAGTTGCTTCCAAGCCCTGATCCTGATTCCGTATCTAATGTAAATGTTCAGGCGCCACATGATGATGATTTTGAGTCTCTTGCTCCTCCTAAAAATTTGCAACAAGAGAGCAGTCCGATGACTAGGTCGCAAACGAGAAATTCTCTCACTCCAATTAAATCATCGAGTGACTTTCCCCCACCACCTTCTGCTAAAGCGAATATGCATGTCAAGGTTCTCGATGGTGATGATTTTGAGTCTTCTCATCCTCCAGAAAAGTTGCAACAAGGGAGCACTCGAATGACTCGGTCGCAATCAAGTAATACTCCTACTCTGGTTAACATCGTTAGAATACAGAGTAAGAAATGTGGGAGACCTCAAAAGTTAAAAGAAAAGCTTAAAGTTGATTTGGTTAACGAAGATGATGTAGGTCGCAATGTTAAATCAAAAAGGAGAAAGATCAGGGATGATGGTGATAGTGGCCTTGATTCCTCGTCGAAAGAACAAAGGTTTGTTATTCGCTCCAAATTGAATGAGAGAAAAGCTAAGTTGAAGGTATTCTCTCTGTTGCTATTAATTTATATATACTTATTTAATTTTATACAAAGTTATACAAATGTTTATACATTTTTATACAAGTAATGCTATACTTATTTATATATTTTTTAAAAATATTTTAGTATCATTTTTGTTCGTGATCTATTTCTTGTAATTTTTCTTATGCAAGGTTGGGGACTTCTATATACAACAAGTTGATTATTTCACAACAGGATTAGCTCCCACACAAAAACTGAGATTGTGAGCATTTTGAAGCAATATTTGACTGACACACAACTTCAAATATTCCGTGCTAGTTGTTTTGAGTAATTCTTTGACCTCCCTCAATTTAAAATTCAAAATCAACTTATTCATTGTATATTACTCATGGAAGTCATCACAGGACGTGAAAGGGAGTTGTGGGTGCAAATTAAGGGAAAATACCTTAGTACCCCCCTAAACTATTTGAGAATTATTACTTTCCTCCCTAAACTATCTCTGGTTCGAATTACCCCCCTCAACTTGGCCTTTTGAGAATAATTACCCCCCTAAATGCTTATGTGGCAAAAAGTGTGGGTACACTCACCTGCCATGTGGATTTTTCTGTCCATGTGGCATTTTCGTGAATTTTTTTCTTTTTAAGAATATTATTTTTTAGATAATTTTTTAAATACAATTTATAATAAAAGTTGGACAGAACGACATTAGTTATGCTAAATATTTTTATTTGTACAAAAATAATAAAATTTTAGTTAATCTTTTTTTGAATTTGACTTGAAAATAAAAATTTATACAATTGAAATAAATAGTCAAGACATCTAAAAAGTAAAAAAAAATACATAGTTGAAATAAATAATCATTGAATCAAATAAGAAATAAAAAGAGTGTACAATTGCACTTGTAATTTCTTGTAATTGTATACTCTTTTTATTTATTCTTTTGCGATGCAATGACTATTTATTTCAATTGTGTATTTTTACTTTTTTTAGGTAAAATCCGTAAAACAAAATTGGAGCACTGTAATTTAGAGATATATAAAAAATTATAGCCAAAATAATTAATTTCAAACTATATTTTATAAATTTTTAGATGCATTGACTATTTATTTTAATTGTATAAATCTTTATTTTCAGGTCAAATTCAAAAAAAGATTAACTAAAATTTTATTATTTTTGTACAAATAAAAATATTTAGCATAACTAATGTCGTTCTGTCCAACTTTTATTATAAATTATATTTAAAAAATTATCTAAAAAATAATATTCTTAAAAAGAAAAAAAATTCACGAAAATGCCACATGGACAGAAAAATCCACATGGCAGGTGAGTGTACCCACACTTTTTGCCACATAAGCATTTAGGGGGTAATTATTCTCAAAAGGCCAAGTTGAGGGGTAATTCGAACCAGAGATAGTTTAGGGAGGAAAGTAATAATTCTCACATAGTTTAGGGGGGTACTAAGGTATTTTCCCTGCAAATTAATGGTTGTTTGCTACGTTTTGGCATTAGATAGTTTGTTGTTATCACTACTTTGAAGTGTGTAGAAGACAACGCCACTTTCTATGACAAACCAGATGTTAATAGATTGCTAAAAGAGTATTTTTCAGGAGATGAAAAAAATGCTATAACTAGGGGGCCGCTTCTTGATCGCTTCAAGAAAAGGGAATGGAAGTCGGACGAAGATGCGTTCAAGATGGCCTTGATGGTGTTTGTCCATCATTTTATATTCTCATATGTCAATAATCATGGTATCAACGAATATGATTTTGAATCATTGAAAGTGATCAATATCAGATTTATGCTTGGGGGAAAAAGCTCATTTGATATTTTAAGGACAACAAGGGAGAGATAGTGTGACTATGTGATAATGTATAGGCTTGAAGGTTTACCACTTGCATTACTGTGATGACCCGGCCCGTCATCATGTGAGTTATCACCCCGTTTTTCCCGTGATATGCTTGTGCATGTTTCAATATGTATCTTTGGTGAGTTTGAGCCAATTCGGATTGAGTTTGGTTGAAAATGAGACAATAGTCTCTTATAAGAACGAATAGTTAGAAAAAGTCAACCGGATGTTGACTTGTGAGTTAGAGAGATCGAAATTGAACTATGATGATTCGGTCAGCTCCGGGAGGTCATTTGTGGCTTAGGAGAGCGATCGTAATTGAATTTGGAGGTCCGGTGTAGTTTTAGGCTTGAATTGGCTAAGGTTAAATTTTGACAAAATCCGAACGGTAGGTGAGATTTTGATCCGGGAGTTGGAATGGAATTACGACAATTGCAGTAACTCCGTTAGGTGATTTTGGATATGCCTGCAAATCTTCAGGTCATTCGGACATCATTTGGTCGGGTTTTTGATTGGATGTTGGTTTTGGAAGTTATAGATGAAACTTAGGCTTGAATTTGCTTTGACTCGATGATTTCCGTGTTTAAGGGCGTGTTTATATGATTGGAACAAGTTTGTATCGTGTTTTGGAGTAGGTTTGTGGTTTTTGTTGGGGTCCCGGGGGCCTCGGGATGAATCCGGGGGTCCAAACAGACTATTTTTGGCCAAAGAAAAGACCAGGTCTGTTGTCATAGGTGCAGCATACGTTTGTTCTTCGCGTTCGCGAAGATGACCACGCGTTCGCGTAGTGTATCGGAGAGTTGGGAATTTTTGTTATTCGCGTTTGCGAGGTATTGGACGTGAACGCGTAAGGTGAGGATTGGGGTGTATCGCGATCGCGAAGTCTGGATCGCGTTCGCGGGGGTAAAGGCCAGCTGGTCATCACGAACGTGACTGAGGCCACGCGTTCGCGTAGAGGAAGAATGAGGACTGCTGCCATTTGTTCATTGCGAACGCGTGCGTAGCATCGCGTTCGCGCAGGGTAAATGATGCCTGACAAAAGGGTTTTAACATGACATTTCATCGAACCCATTACACATATCCTCCATTTTTGAGTTCTTAGGGAGAAAAGTGACGGGATTTGAAGGAGATTTCACCGGGTAAATATTGGAGGTAAGTTTTATGGTCTAAATACGTGATCTTATCTTAGAATCTTCAATTATTTCACTATAAATGGGAGGATTAATGGGGGATTTTTGCCCTAAGCCTAGGTTATGGTAAATCATCGATTTGAATGGGCAAACGGAGTCCGATTTTGATAAACTTTATATGTATTGACTCGTGTTGAGATAAGGATTCCAGAAATGTAACTTTTGTAATTTTTCGAGAAGCGTACCAAAAGTCAAATTTTGACAACTTCGTGGGTTTTGGTGTAAATCGAGTTATTTCGATTGGGTTATGTCTAATTAGCCTATATTGATGTATTCTTATTAATTTTGAGCAGATTTAGCATCCGAGGAGATTGATTTGCGAGGCAAGCGCAAAGCGAGCTAGGACTTCTACCGGTTCGAGGTGAGTGGTGGTAGTAAATGATGTACTGAGGGTTTGAAACCCCGTACTTGCACTATACAGTGCTATGGTGAGATGAAACACACGTCATGTCACGAGCGTGGGGCATTGTGCCTGAGGATTTGGACTTGGTCCTTCCCGACTGATAGTCTTACTGTGTATTATAACTGAGATTGAGCTTATAACTGTGTAATTGGGCTAGTAGCCATGTTTGGGGCCTTGTGCCGATCTATAGAGTATTAGGGAAGCCTGTAGAGCTAGGTAACCCTTATATCATGCGGGATACATACACTCAGCCAAAATTATATCTGTATAGCATATCATGTGCCAGTACTAGATGTGTACTTTGAGAGAGACTACCTGGGGTGGGATTCCCTATTCTAGCTTAGTGGGCCTGAGAGGCCAAGTCTATATTGACTGAGATGGGGTCGAGGACCCGCTGTGAGGTAATGATATACCTATATATTAGATCAGGCTGCATGCCGCATCATTAAATATATATATATATATATATATATATTGGATCGGGATGCACGCCGCAACGCTATATATATTGGATCGGACTGGATCGGACTGCACGTTGCAGTATTATTGCGCTTGGGCTGTAGGAGCCCCTTTGGAGTCGCCACACCCCACCCCCAGTGAGCGCGGTTATATATATTGGATCGGGCTACGCGCCGCAGCAATATATACATATGATATATATTGGATCGGATTGCACGCCGCAGTATCATAGTGCTTGGGCTAAAGGAGCCCCTCCGAAGTCTGTATACACCCCCAGTGAGTATACACCCCCAGTGAGCGCCGTCGATGTTAAATGGATCGGACTGCATGCCACAGCGTTATATATATTGGAGCGGGCTGCACGTTGCAGCATTTTATATATATATATATGTATATATATATATATATATACATACATACATACATATATATTGGATTGGGCTGCACGCCGCAGCAGTATGAGTGAGGACTAAGTCAGTGTGGGACCGTTGTGAGACAGATGTTGACTGGAAATGGGATTATTCACTGTAGAGATGACTTACATGTGAGGTTACCCTTAGAATTGTTTAGTGATAGTACATGTGTTCTTATTTTCAGTTGTTATTTATTATTATTATTATTCACTGAGCTAAAATATACTTACCCCACTCCCTACACTTTTTGTGCAGATTCACAGGTTCAGGAGGGCAGTTGAGCTATCGCAGCTGCTTCTTTACTATTATCCCGAGGAGACTTCGAGGTAGCTGCCGACGTCAGGAGGACCTAATCTCTTCCTCTTTATCATTTTGTTGTTTTCATTCTGCCTAGACTTGTTTGTGTAGGATATTTCATCTGTAGAGGCTCAGACTTGTGACACCGTGATTTGGTTGGGCTATATTTTGTATGATTTGGGATCCATACATTATTGTTTTGATATGAAAACAAGCTACTAATGTTATTTGATCAGTATTAATTAATAATTTGGCTGATAAAATGGATAATATGGTCGGGCTTGCCTAGCAATGTGTTGGGCGCCATCACGACCGGGGTTGGGGTCGTGACAAGTTGGTATGAGAGCCTAGGTTAACAGGTCCCGCGAGTCATGAGCCGGTTTAGTAGAGTCTCGTGGATCGGTACGGGGACGCTTGTACTTATCCTCGGGAGGCTGCAAACATTTTAGGAAAGTTTCAATTCTTGTCGTGCAATTTTTTTGATTCAAAACTGAACTTTGATATTCTATTCTATCGTAGATGGCGAGAACTCGAGCTTCCGGACGAGGTGGACGACCATCATTGCCACCTACTAGAGGTCATGGATGCGGCCATGGTTGCGGCAGGGGTAGGGCAACTGAGGCAGAGGCAGCTGACCCATAGCCTCCAGTTGCTGAGGTTCCAGCAGTACCAGTTCAGGCACCAGCTGTGCCCATTATTATTCCGGGTCTACAGGAGACCCTAGCTCAGATATTAGCAGTTTGCACTGGCCTGGCATAGGTAGTTTCAGCTTCCACTACACAACTACATCAGGGACCGGGGGTGGTCATCAGACCCTCGCAGCATGCACTCCAGAGCCAACAGTGCAGGGCCTGCAGACACCTGAGGCTCCTCCAGTTCAGCTAGTGGTCCCAGTATAGCCAGCTGTTCAGGTTCAGGGGGACAGGGTCCCAGCTATGATCGACGATGAGCAGCGTCGTCTCGAGAGGTTCAGCAGATTATCTCCTCCTATTTTTAGTGGTGCTCCGGGTGAGGACGCCCAAGGTTTTCTGGACAAGTGTCGTCGGATGCTCCGTACAGCAGGGATCTTGGAGTCCAGCGGTGTATCCTTTACTACCTTCCAGTTTCAGGGACCAGCCTTTGCTTGGTAGGAGGCCTATGAGCGTCGTAGACTGGCAGGTGTAGCACCATTATCATGGCGAGAATTCTCCACTATGTTCTTGGAGAAGTGGGTACCTCGATCTCGGAGACAGGAGATGCGTAGATAGTTTGAGGGGCTTCGTCAGAGAGACATGTCAGTATCGGAGTATGAGATCAGATTCACAAAGCTATCGAGATATGCACCGTGGTTGGTTCCTACTGACCGGGAGAGGATTGGACATTTTGTTGATGGCCTTATTTATCCTATCAGTATTCTGATGACCCAAGAGAGGGTTTTAAGCCATACATATGAGGATGATGTGGATATCGCTCGCGACATTGAGACAGATCATCATAGGGAGCGAGAGGAGAAGGAGGCCAAGAGGCCTCGATGATCAGCTAGTTCTAGTGGCACTTAGACCAGAGGCCAGGATCAGTAGAGCCGAGGTTGCTCTTTCAGGTCTTCACAGTCGGGCCGCTCAGATCATCGTGGGTCGTCTTCTAGCATGGTTATCAAGGGTCGCACCACAGCCAGCCATCTCTCAGCGCTATGCCAGCACAGAGTTCTTCACATGCCCCATTTTTCCAGGGCTCTTCTCGACCTAGTTCATCAGCTGGACACTTCGGTGCTAGGGTTCCTCATCAGTCCCAGCCCCCAGCACCTAGGAGTTGCTTCGAGTGCGGAGTGTTTGGGCACATCCGCAGAGAGTGTCCCCGTTTTGTTCCCGAGGTCCTATCAGTAGAGGGGGCAGCCCTCGTCATCTGGTCCTTCTACTTCAGCACCCGCCCCGCCAGCTAGGGGTGAGGGTCAGTCAGTTAGGGGTCGCCCTTGAGGGGGAGGCTGATCAGGCGAACATGCTAGATATTATGCTCTTCAGGGCCGATCTGAGGTTGTTGCTTTAGATGCTGTCATTACAGGTATTATTTCAGTCTGCCACAGAGATGCCTCGGTATTGTTCGATCCCGGTTCTACTTATTCTTATGTGTCTACATATTTTGCACCTCATTTGGGCACGACCCAGGGTGTCTTGCATTGGCCGTGCATGTATCTACCCCGGTGGCGGTGGGTGATACCATTGTTGTGGGCCATGTATACCGGTCATGTCTAGTCACTATTGGGGGTCTGGAGACCCGAGTAGACCTATTGCTTCTGAGCATGATTGATTTTAATGTTATATTTGGTATGGATTGGCTATCTCCATGTCATGCTATTTTAGACTGTCATGCTAAGATAGTCACTTTGGCTATGCCGGGCATTCAGAGGATCGAGTGGCGAGGCACGACTGATTATGTACCCATCAGGGTAATATCTTTCCTTAAGGCCCAACGAATAGTTGGGAAATGATGTCTTTCTTATTTGGCATTTGTGCGGGAGGTCGGAGCTGAGACTCCCATTATTGATTCTGTTCCTATTGTGCGAGACTTTCCTGATGTATTTCCCTCAAACCTGTCGAACATGCCACCGGACAGGGACATTGATTTCGGGATCGATTTGGTGCCAGGCACTCAGCCTATCTCTATTCCTCTATACCGTATGGCACCAGCTGAGCTGAAAGAATTGAAGGAGCAGCTCTAGAAATGCTTAGATAAGGGGTTCATTCGGTCGAGTGTGTCACTGTGGGGTGCACCGGTCTTGTTTGTTAAGAAGAAAGATGGCTCTATGAGGATGTGTATTGACTACAGGCAGCTGAACAGGGTAACAGTGAAGAATAATTATCATCTGCCTCGCATTGATGATTTATTTAATCAGCTCCAAGGAGCAAGGGTATTCTCGAAGATTGATCTTCGTTCACGCTACCACCGGCTGAAGATTAGGGAGTCTGATATTATGAAGACAACCTTCAGGACGAGGTATGGGCACTATGAGTTTCTTGTGATGTCTTTTGGGCTAACCAATGACCCAACCGCGTTTATGCATCTGATGAACAGTGTATTTCGGCCATATTAGGACTCCTTCGTGATTGTATTCATAGATGATATCGCCGATACACTCCCGTAGCCAGGAGGAGCATGCCCAGCATCTTAGAGTTGTATTACAGAGGTTGCGGGAGGAGAAGTTGTATACCAAGTTCTCCAAGTGTGAGTTCTGGCTTGAGTCCGTGGCATTCTTAGGACACGTGGTGTCCAGTGATGGTATTCAGGTGGATCCGAAGAAGATAGAGGTGGTGCAGAGTTGGCCCAGACCGACCTTAGCTACTGAGATTCGTAGCTTCCTAGGATTGGCAGGGTATTATCGCTGATTTGTTCAGAGATTCTCTTTCATTGCTTCATCCTTGACTAGATTGACTCAAAAGGGTGCTCCTTTTGTATGGTCCAAGGAGTGTGAGGAGAGCTTTCAGAAGCTCAAGACAACACTGACCACAACACCAGTCTTGATATTGCCGTTAGCTTCAGACCCTTATACTGTGTATTGTGATTCCTCGGGAGTGGGCATTGGTTGTGTGTTGATCCAGAAGGGTAGGGTCATTGCTTATGCTTCTCGTCAGTTGAAGCCCCATGAGAAGAATTACCCTGTACTTGATTTGGAGCTAGCAGCCATAGTTCACACTCTGAAGATTTGGAGACATTACCTGTACGGTGTCTCTTGTGAGGTGTATACCGATCATCGCAGTCTTCAGCATCTGTTCAAATAGAAGGACCTTAATTTGAGACAGCGGAGGTGGCTAGAGTTGCTTAAGGACTACGACATCACTATATTGTATCATCCGGGGAAGGCCAATGTTGTGGCTGATGCTTTGATCTGAAAGGCGGTCAATATGGGCAGCCTAGCTTATATTCCAGTTGGGGAGAGGCCATTCGCATATGATGTTCAGGCTCTGGCCAATCAGCTAGTGAGGTTGGATGTTTCTGAGCCGAGCCGAATATTGGCTTGTGTTGTTTCTCGGTCTTCTTTATATGATCGCATCAGAGAGCGTCAGTATGATGACCCACATTTGCTTGTCCTTAAGGACAGAGTTCTGCACGATGATGCTAGAGATGCGACTATTGATAGTGATGGTGTTATGGGGATGTAGGGCCATATCTGCGTGCCCAATGTAGATGGCCTTCGAGAGTTGATATTAGAGAAGGCTCACAACTCACGGTACTCCATTCATCCAGGTGCCGCGAAGATGTACCAGGACTTGAGACAGCATTACTGGTGGAGAAAGATGAAGGTGTATATTGTTAGGCATGTAGCTAGGTGTCTCAACTGCCAGCAGGTCAAGTATGAGCATCAGAGACCGGGTGGTGTTCTTCAGCGTATGGTAATTCCTGAGTGGAAATAGGAGAGGATTACCATGGATTTTGTGAATGGGCTCCCTCGGACGTCGAGGAAGTTCGATTCAGTATGGGTGATTATTGATCGGCTGACCAAATCCGCACATTTCATTCCAGTATGTACTACTTACTCATCGGATCGATTAGCGGTGATCTTTATTCGAGAGATTTTCAGGTTGCATGGGGTCCTAGTGTCTATCATATCTAACAGAGGCACTCAGTTCTGGAGAGCATTTCAACGGGAGCTGGGTACGCGGGTTGAGTTGAGCACCGCATTCCATCCTCAGACAGATGGACAGTCTGAGCGCACTATTCAAATCCTGGAAGATATGTTACGTGCATGCGTGATTGATTTTGGAGGTTCATGGGATGAGTTCTTGCCACTTGCTGAGTTTGTCTACAATAACTGTTATCAGTCGAGTATTCAGATGGCCCCGTACGAGGCGTTGTATGGCGGACGGTGTAGATCTCCCGTGGGATGGTTTGAGCCTGGTGAGAATAGATTGATAGAGACTGAGTTAGTTCAGGATGCTCTAGATAGAGTGAAGTTGATTCAGGAGAGGCTTCGTACAGCACAGTCTCGTCAGAAGAGTTATGCGGACCGTAGAGTTCGAGAGTTGTCTTTCATGGTTGGTGATAGAGTATTCTTGAAGGTTTCACCTATGAAGGGTGTCATGAGGTTTGGGAAGAAAGGAAAGTTGAGTCCCAGGTACATTGGTACTTTTGAGATACTCAGGAGGATTGGGGAGGTGGCATATGAGCTGGCCTTGCCACCCAGTTTGTCTAGTGTTCATCCAGTATTCCATGTGCCTATGCTCTAGAAGTATGTCGGGGATCCATCTCATGTGTTGGACTTCAGTATGATTCAGCTTGATGGTGATCTATTTTATGATGTGGAGCCAATGGCTATTCTGGGTAGACAAGTTCGAAAGTTGAGATCCAAGGACATTGCTTCAGTCAAGATGCAGTGGAGAGGCCGGCCCGTGGAGGAGGCTA
>JASVEL010003589.1:0-97790 GCA_032618575.1 Nicotiana noctiflora
CTTGGGAGGTCGAGCAAGAGATGCGGAGCAGATATCCTCACCTATTTGAGTCTCCAGGTATGTTTCTTGACCCGCTCGAGGACGAGCATTTTCTTAAGTCGGGGAGAATGTGATGACCCGGCCCGTCGTCATGTGAGTTATCACCCCGTTATCCCCGTTATATGTTTGTTCATGTTTCAATATGTATGTTTGGTGAGTTTGAGTCAATTCGGATTGAGTTTGGTTGGAAATGAGACAAATAGTCCCTTAGAAGAAGGAATAGTTAGGAAAAGTCAACCAGATGTTGCATTATGAGTTAGAGAGCTCGGAATCAAATTCTGACGATTCGGTCAGCTCCGTGAGGTCATTTGTGGCTTAGAAGAGCAATCGGAACTGAATTTGGAGGTCCAGTGTAGTTTTAGGCTTGAATTGGCTAAGGTTGAATTTTGGCGAAATCCGAACGGTAGGTGAAATTTTGATCCGGAAGTCGAAATGGAATTCCGATAGTTGAAGTAACTCCATTAGGTGATTTTGGATATGCCTGCAAAGTTTCAAGTCATTCGGACATCGTTTGGTCGGGTTTTTGATTGGATGTTGGTTTCGGAAGTTTTAGATGAAACTTAGGCTTGAATTCGCTTTGATTCGATAATTTCCGTGTTTAAGGGCCTTTTTTATGATTGGAACAAGTTTGTATCAGGTTTTGGAGTAGGTTGGTGGTTTTCGTTGGGGTCCCAGGGGCCTCAGGATGAATCCGGGGGTCCAAACGGACTATGTTTTGCCAAAGAAAAGGCCAGGGCTGCTGTCATAGGTGCAACAGACGTTTGTTCTTCGCGTTCACGAAGATGACCACGTGTTCGCGTAGTGTATCAGAAAGTCAAGGATTTTTGTTCTTCGCGTTCGCGAGGTGTTGGACGCGAACGCGTAAGGTGAAGATTGGGGTGTATCGCGAAGTCTGGATCGCGTTCGCGGAGGTAAAGGGTAGCTGGTCATCGCGAACGCGACTGAGGCCACGCGTTCGCGTAGAGGAAGAATGAGGACTGATGCCATTTGTTCATCGCTAACGCGTGTGTAGCGTCGCGTTCGCGTAGGGTAAACGATTCCTGACAGAAGGGTTTTAACACATTTCATCCGCGAACCTATTACACATATCCTCCATTTTTGAGTTCTTAGGGAGCAAAGTGACGGTATTTGAAGGGGATTTCACCGGGTAAACATTGGAGGTAAGTTTTATGGCATAATACGTGATTTTATCTTAGAATCTTCAATTATTTCACTGTAAATGGGAGGATTAATGGGGAATTTTTGCCCTAAGCCTAGGTTGTGGTAAATCATCGATTTGAATGGGCAAATGGAGTCCTATTTTGATAAACTTTATATGTATGGACTCGTGTTGAGATAAGGATTTCAAAAATGTAACTTTTGTAATTTTTCGAGAAGCGTACCAAAAATCGAATTTTGACAACTTCGTGGGTTTTGGTGTAAATTGAGTTATTTCGATTGGGTTATGTCTAATTAGCCTATATTGATGTATTCTTATTGATTTTGAGCAGATTTGGCATCCGAGGAGATTGATTTACGAGGCAAACTCCAAGCGAGCTAGGACTTCTACCGGTTTGAGGTGAGTGGTGGTAGTAAATGATGTACTGAGGGTTCGAAACCCCGTACTTGCACTATACAGTGCTATGGTGAGATGAAACACGCGTCGTGTGACGAGCGTGGTGGTATTATGACTGGGAATTTAGACTTGGTCCTTCCCGATTGATAGTCTTACTGTGTATTATGACTGAGATTGAGCTTATAACCGTGTAATTGGGCTAGTAGCCATGTTTGGGGCCTTGTGCCGATCTGTAGAGTATTAGGGAAGCCTGTAGAGCTAGGTGACCCTTATATCATGAGGGATACACACACACTCAGTCGTAATCATAGTTGTATAGCATATCAAGAGCCAGTACTAGATGTGTACTTTGAGAGAGACTACATGGGGTGGGATTCCCTGTTCTAGCTGAGTGGGCCTGAGAGGCCAAGTCTATATTGACTGAGATGGGGTCGAGGACCCGCTGTGAGGTAATGATATACCTATATATTGGATCGAGCTGCACGCCGCAGCATTAGATATATATATTGGATCGGGCTGCACGCCGCATCGCTATATATATTGGATCGGACTGCACGCCGCAGTAATATATATGTGGATCGGATTGCACGCCGCAGTATCATTGCGCTTGGGCTGTAGGAGCCCCTTTGGAGTCTGCACACACCCCCTAGTGAGCGCATTTATATATATTGGATCGGGATGCGCACCGCACGTATGTTATATATATATATATATATATATATATATATATATATATATATATATATATATTGAATCGGATTGCACGCCGCAGTGATATATATGTGGATCGGATTGCACGCCGCAGTATCACAGCGCTTGGGCTGAAGGAGCCCCTCCGAAGTCTGTATACATCCCAAGTGAGCACCATCGACGTTAAATGGATCGGGCTGCATGCCGCAACATTATATATATTGGAGCGGGCTTCACGCCGCAGTAGTATGAGTGAGGACTAGGTTAGTGTGGGACCGTTGTGAGACAGATGTGGACTGGAAATGGGATTATTCACTGTAGAGATGACTTACCTGTGAGGTTACCCTTAGAACTGTTTAGTGATAGTACATGTGTTCTTATTTTCAGTTGTTATTTATTATTATTACTCACTGAGTTGAAATATACTCACCCCACTCCCTACACTTTTTGTGCGGATTCACAGGTTCAGGAGGGCAGCTGAGCTATCGCAGCTGCTTCTTTATTATTATTGTCCCGAGGAGATTTCGAGGTAGCTGCCGACGTCCGCAGGACCTTATCTCTTCCTCTTTATCATTTTGTTATTTTCATTCTGCCTAGACTTGTTTGTGTAGGATATTTCATCTGTAGAGGCTCAGACTTGTGACACCGCGATTTGGTTGGGCTATTTTTTTTTTATGATGTGGGTTTCACACATTATTGTTTTGATATGAAAACAAGCTGCTAATATTATTTGATCAGTATTAATTAATAATTTGGCTGGTAAAATGAATAATATGGCCGAGCTTGTCTAGCAATGTGTTGGGCGCCATCACGACCGGGGTTGAAGTCGTGACAATTACAAATATGGGTTTTTAAGTGTTTCGCTATAGTTGATAAGCATCTAGCTGTTCGCGTTGGCACAAATATGCCACGCATTCTTAATTGGAAAATGACTAAAACTCGAATATATGTGGATTTGACTTGCGGGGTGATCATGTCTAGTATCGACAAGGTAAACATTTTGTACCATAATACTTCTTCATATATGATTTCAGTTTTTATGTATGTGTATTTATGAATATGTCACAATTTCCTTTTTTCTACCATTGTAATCCAGTTTTTTTCTTGTAGTTGAACTATATGAACATTTTCCCTACTCGTGAAGCTGACAACTCTAAACATCGACATGCTTTTTGAAGTTAATGTTGATGATGCATCATAGGATGTGATTGTGGTGCCTGCCTTTCACACTGATGATTCAGTCGCTGCATCTCCACATTGTCCTCAGAATATGGAGCAACAGTCTAAATGAACTTATTCTTAGAATACGGAGCAACAATGTAAATGACATTTTCTTCCAAATATGGACCGACAGCCTAACCTAAGTTATGATCCTTTGGTGCGCATTGATTTGTTGAATACTGAAGTTGAGAAGTTGAGGGATGTTGTTGGAAGTCATGGACCTTTAGCTTTTCGGTAGTTTATCAGTACTTTTTGTATATACATGGTTTTTTGGTTATAAACGTTATTTTGTTGATTTGCTTTTGTTTTTGTTATTATTGTTGACTGATACAGTGACGACACTCAACAATTATGTAGTTTATTCCTTTAAAAAAGTGTTTAGTTTTTTAAATATGAAGAAAACCAAGCAAACGAGGGAAGATTTACTGATTCTATGGTAATTGTTTACTGATAAAACCAAATCACTCAATACTTATGCTTTCTCTAAATTATCACTCAATAGTTATGCCTTATCTTCCTATTGTTTTTTATTATACTCGTCAGCGTGTGTCTGATGAAAATATATTTGGTCTTGGCAAATATGATGGTTATCAATATGATGTTGTTCCTGACTTTGTCAATCAAGTGAATTAAGATGACGTGCTAGCTGATGAGGGATTTACTGATGGTGTTGATCATGGTATTTGTTCTGCATTTTATCTTCTTTTTTTGTGTGATTTTTCTTTTCTTCATTTTAAAGTTTTTTATTATTTGTTTTCTGTGTCTAAGGGGCAGCAAGTGATGTTAAGGTTGATACATTTTGGGATGACATTGGTGATAAAGATTTAGTTGCGCTAGAGATGTCCCAAATTATGCTTCACAAACAATCCATCATGGACGTAGAAGATGGTTTCATTTATCCTAAAAAGTCAGTTCGAAAGAAATACCAGAAAAATATGTCAAATATCCATATTTGCCAGTTTTTTATTCGGGGGCATCAGGATCGGCGCCCAAGCTCATTTTTGATATCAAGCATCCTTTCACGATCAAAATTGATGGTTTTGATCCATTGTCAGCGTTGGCTAAAGCATTTGCACGTTTGTTGATAATGGGATGGATACGAGGCGGAGGTATCTTCACTTTCTTTAATCTTTCATGTTCTGATTTTATAATACTTGTCAATGAATGTAGTTCTGATTACTTTTTATTTTTTGTGATATGAAGTGCCAAAAATATATATCTCGATGAAGACAATAATATTGCGGGAGCTTTTACTTTTGGCTCGTGTGATGTGATCACGAAGGATTGGTTCCACTCACTTACGTATTGTGGTCGACCTTTGATTGATATAGTATTTAATAACTTTCTGTTCTAATACTTTTTATTTATTTATTGCACTTTATTGTTTGAGACCCTCTTAATGTATACATAGCTTTGTATAATCACAATATAAGATTGTATAAGATTGTATAACCTTGTATAAATATGTATAACTCTGTATAATATTATATAAATTTATATATTTAAAAAATCTGGTAGTGATGATTGTTCTATTTTATTTCTTGTCTCAGCACTTAGATGTCCTCTTTTATTATTTGAGAAAGAGGAGAAAATATGGGCGGAATGTTACCGTGCGGTTTACTACAACCGACTTTGCATTTGGTAACAAAATCAATTCCCTATATAAATATTACAAAGTGAATGAAGATCCTTCAATGATTCCTGAAGGGCATGAGATAAAATAGTACATTAGAGGATATTATCATGATGAAAATATCCCGTGGCACACCGTTGGTCACGTCTTATTTCCTATCTATGTGAAGCGCGAAAGAGCAAAATTGGGCCATTGAGTTTTGGGGGTGTTTACGTTCATAGATAGATGCATCCACATCAATGACTCTAACCGTGGAGCTATTAATGATAGACTTGCTTTGGATGCTGCATTACCTTATGCAATTTTAATACCTTACTTCTTGAAGAGTTCTGATTTATAAGTCAAGAAGAAGGGCATTGATTGGAACAATAGTGCCTATACCGATAAATCTAATTTTGGTGCTTTGCAGATTAATCTGGTTAATAATGTTCCCTAACAGATCAAATGGTAGGTTTATCTCAATTGTTTTACTATTTTACTATTAGTGTACCTATTTGAATCTGATTAGTTTCTTTTTAATTACAGTGATTGTGGTGCTTTGTTGATGGCTTTGCTGAGCATTTCCATCCTTGATAAGAAAATTCAAAAATATAATTTTGATATTGAGACACTTTGCACCAGGTGGGGATCTCCGTTGTGGGATTATCAAATGAAAAAATAACAGTTCGATGCAATTAGTGGTGATGAAATCACACGGAGACTTTTCAGGAAGAGGAAGAGGGGGAGACCGAGAAAGTAGTTCTATTTTTTTCATTTTACTGTAGTTTTCTATGTATTAGGAGTTTTAGCCTAGTTTTGTCTAAGTACTATTCTACTACTTGTGAGATAACCTTAAAGGATATTATAGATGTTTTTATTTTTGTGCAATTTGTGGTAGTCATTACACATTGTGATTGTGAATGAATTACAGTTTAATGAATATTTTCAGTTGCTTTTGTCCTTTAACAAAGTATATATTTTCATTATGGTTGCAGTTTTGTTAATGTAGTAGGTTTTATACATTTGTATACAATAATATACATAGTTTTACAAATTTATATAAACTTATACTCTCATTTATACAAATCTATCAATATAGTTAGTATCATTAAAAACAACAAGACACTATTATTGGATAATGAAAACATGTATAATGAAATATCTCAATTGCTTATGAAACTTAGCTACTCAAAATTTGTAACTCTATTGTTTGTGAAACTTAACTACTCAACATGACAAAAAATGTAATAGGAAGTATTGTTTCCAACTATTTATTTTGGTCGTTTTCTATATATTTTTCTATTGTGACCACATTGTCCACTCACAGAATATGAAAACACCCTCTTAGACTATTTTTCTGAAGCAAGTTTGAGTCTTTCCTTTCTTGGCCTTCCTGCATTCCTTTTCTCTTTAGCTGGTAGGACCACATTTCCTATCACCTCTGTTGGAATTACCCATAAGCTCTCATCTGGCATCAGATTCACTAAAAATTCATAAGTTCTAAGGAGTTTATCCTTCTTGTAGCAAAAAGAGCAATACTGGCCTGATTTCAGCTGTTGGTTCTTCAAAACCACCCAAGCATGCGGACATGAAAGTTCATCCATTTAAAAATTTTCGCAACTGCATGTTTCCTCTTCAAGGCACACTATGTTTTGCCTTACCCCTTCAAACATAGTACATAACTCCTCCATTTCAGGCCTCACATGCAAAAGTTTTTTTTTAAAAAATAGTTAAAGAACATTATACATAGTTATACGTCCTTATACAAGCAGTAAAATGCAAGTCAGCAGTGCCAACCATCATTATATTTGATTTATTTTACCGTCATTTGCTCCGATGAAATCAAATTTTCCCGAAGTAATTTGTCATACTTTTCGTCAAGCTCTGTAGATGTATCCATTGCACTTTTTCTATTTTTGTTATTCCACCGTTGTAGCAAATTTATCTTGTACTCCAGCAATCGCATTACTGGTAACTCTCCAACATCCTTGTTTGCTGCATTAATTGACTCTACAATGTTGGAAATCATTACCATCGACCTTTTCACTTTGGAATATGCCCTAGACCACCTTTCATAGTCAATTTTAAACAAGTAAGGCTGCACTCTCGGATCAATTTTGCATATTTTTGTCATATGGTACTAAACTTCTCTATTGTGTAAGCTCTAGCCAAAGCAAAGAAGATATACTCAATTGTTTGTGATGTTTCTTGAATGTGCGCTTTACATTCTGTCACGAGTGAAACATGCAAATACAATATGGTACTTTTGAGTACACAACTTTTGTGGCATTGAAGATGCTTTCATTTCTATATGAAACTATATACATCCCTTCCCTAACTCCAAAAGTACCCTTTATCTGGATAAAAAATTACTCCCAAGATTTGTTATTCTCTGAATCTACAATTGCATATGCAAGTGGAATGATTTTTTTTGTTTATACAAAAATAGATATTAGGATTCAAACAATTTTACAAATCTTATACACAGTTATACACAATTATACAATTTTATACCAACTGCAAATTTTATAAAAACAACAGCTTTGAAATTCTATACACTTTTATACATGAAACTACAATATTATACAAACTGCAAAAATATGGCAGATGTAGTCAACTCACCAACTCCATCATGTATGCAAGCAGTCAATATGATACCCTTATATGCTGCTTTAAGGAAACTTTCGTCAACAACCATTATCGGTCTGCAATGCTCCCAGCCCTTGATAGATGCATATAGCGAAACATATGCATTAAGAAAGCATACATCTTCTGATTTGTGCAACTTTGTAACCGTTCCTGGATTTGTTAGCTCCAACATATAAAAATACTTCGGCAACTCCTTATATGAATCACTCGGACTCCCTCTTATCATTTCCATTACCATCTCTTTAGCTCTCCATGCTTTCATGTAGCTTACATCAATTCCGCGTTGCTTTTATATGTCCGCTATTATATCATTTGCGGTGTAAATATTTTTTGGATTAATATACTTGTACCTGACTATAAAAGCAATTACACCCAAAGTAGCTTTACGTTGTGTTAAGTATCTTTCACCATAGACGCATGTGTAATTATTATTGTAACTTCCCACTTTGAATATGTTTACCTGGAAAATGGCAGAAGATTTGAAACTCCAAGCACAATTGTCATCCATACACATAAGGTGATACCTAGGATTAAAGATCATTCAGCTTCCAAAAACATAACTACATATATACTAATTTTAATACCTATATACAAATATATACTACTTTATACATATTTATACATACATATATATAGCAGAATATATAATTATTTACAGACCTTTTTGCGCTTGATCTTTTCACCTTGAATATGAACCTCTCGCGTACAACCAAGTTCTTCATGACACTGACAACTGTCTCTTTATCCTTATAAACTTGATCTTCCTCAACATATTCGTTCAATATATCATCTATTATACCTATGTTTCAACTAAATTTCGTATTTTCAATAAATTCGATATCAATAATCTCAGTGCTATCAATTGTTGATACATCTCTAGAATTTGAACTTGTAGCAACCAAACGGCTGGAACTTATAGCAACTACACAACTAGAACTTGTAGGAACCAAATGATTTTCATATATCTCTTTCACTGCCACAAACAACGGATATTCAATGAAATTCATGTTTTCTTCTTTAGTTCGATATACACGTTCACACTTGTATAGTTGTAAATTAGGATCGGTGGCAAACCAACATTTGGGAGAAAGTTAATCGCTATTGTATTTAACTCACTATCGATCCTAATCTGTTCCGAAATAGCTGCAACTCAATTGTTGTAGGTGAATGTCGACTCGATTATTACACAATCGCTGACGAAATTGATAAACTTGTTTTCTTCCCATTCACCACTATGAAGAACGTAAACTGGAAAAATCTCCATCGAACAAAAAATTGAAATCAAAATTGCAGCAAAAAAAATTACGCTGATTTGCAGCAAATAAATTTTATTTTTTGTGTTTGGATTGTTGTTAATTCGAGATGAAGAAGAAATTCTAGGGTATTTGGACCTACATTCATCGGAAGATCTCGTTTTTGAAGTATTTGGGGAAGAAGATTGGAAAGAATCTGAGAAAATACAAAAAATCCCGCTTCTTACTTCAAAAAATGGAAATAATGCCTTTTTTGTCGGATATGAGCCTATAATTTTTGGGCTCCTCAATTGTAAATTGAAATATGGATTTTTACCTACCTATACCATATATGAAACCTTATTACCCTCAATGTTAAGGTTTGTGTTTACATATAAGCATACCAAATTACCATTAATATACCATAATTTAAATTATGGATATAATTAAGGGTTCATTTATATTAGGCATAATTATAGGACTGTATTTTCCCACTTAAAAAAAATTATATAATCAAAATTATATATTTCCTATAATCAACACTTTTTTTGTTTCTCTTTGTGAATTAATAAGAATACTTTTTCCATGCACTGAGCAAAAGAAAAAAAATAGTTGCTTACAAAAATATTAGTGCCTTTCGAATTATTTGGATTCGGACTCGCCATTAAAATATGAAATGTAATATCTTAAAGCAAAATTTAAGTTGTCTCCTTATGAATTAGAGATCTCTAAACTCATAGAGAAAAGTAGGACTCATAATAGCAGAAAGTTCGAAATTCTTTGACATCTTTTTTTTGGGCAGTGGTTGAAGGTTACTGTTAACATAGTCGATTGAAACTCGAGGAAGAAGAAAAAGAAGACATATTTCCAGAATTTGTAGATATTTTATAGTCAAATTGTAGTCAAATTAGAAAAATTATAGATAAATTGTAGACTATTTTTTGCACAAGGTTTTGTAGAAGCTTTAGTCGTTTTGGATTTGTGAAACCAGAAAATAATGCATCTACAATCAGAATACAAATAATCTACAAGTTATCTACAAGATATCTACAAAATAGATACATTGAATTTTAATATCCAAATTCTCATTTTAATTGTAGCATAATTGACATTTTCGACATAATTGTAGAAGATTTGTAGAAGTTTTAGTCTTCCCAATCTACAATTCATCTACAATTTATTTACAATTTATCTACAATTTAACTATAATTTATCTATAATTTTTGGAAATATGTCTTCTTCTTTGAGTTTGAATCTGAAATTCAGTCAAAACCAAGTCTAATCTTCACCAAAACCCCTAAAAATTGAGATATAAACTCCTAAACATATTCCGAATTATTTACAACAACACTCCATCCAAACAAATAATAATTTTTAAAAACCCAAATTTGAATTCAAAACTTTCAAGCTTTTTAATGGCTATCAATGGTGGAAAATATATGGGCAGATTTTTTCAACTTTGAGTTGTTGAAACTCGAAAATTTGAATTGTTCGTTCTTCTTTTTTTCGAGAATTTAAATTGTGGTTCTAGAGAAAAATATATAGATGAGAATTCTCCTCTTCCTTTTTAAAAATTGAATTTAATGTAGAATCAATTAACACCAAGATTCTCTCCTTAAGTTTAGCTCGTTTTTAAGAGAATATTGTGTCATTTTAATGCCTAATAATCGAATGATACAAACTTTGTAGGTAAAACGTGGCTGTGCGGGTAATTAATAAACTATACACATTTAAAATAATAAAATTTTATATATAATATTGGCAGGTAAAAATACCATTGAAATATGTGTTATAATGATTAAAAGGAGGAGGCCAATTGTTTTAATATGAAATTTTCCTAAAATTAAAACAGCCTGTCCCCTGTTTCTTATCTTCATTACTATAGCCTACCACTGAAGGGAGGGACTTCAAAAAATGGTTGCTCAATCTTCTTCAAAAATGGCTGAAGAGAAGCAAAATTGCGTGGTATCAAACTGTATAATTTCACTACCCTTCTCAACCCCACCATTTGTTCAACCTCCATTCCTCAAACAACTCCCCAAATCAAATCTTCAGCTGTTAAACATGGCACAAGAAGCTTCATCAAATGCCTTTCTTCATTTTCACAACTCTATAGTCTCCACTGCTGAGAATTGTATTAAATTGCTGCATTCTGTTATTGCACCTCATCATCCCCTTTTCAGCAAAATCCTATCTTTCTCTTCTCATTTTCAAGATTTCTGCCAGGTAATCTCTCTCTCTCTCTCTCTCTCTCTCTCTCTCTCGTTTCAATTTCAGTTCTATGGTAAAATGTTCACTGTTTTGAAGAATTAAATTCATTTATCTTATTAAAAGAAAAATCAAAATTTTAACTTTGTTGTGATGATTCCTCTGCCAATTAAGTAACTTTTAATCAAATACTTTAATGTTTTTCAATACGACTAACGTAATACAAACAATTAACATTTGATCTCCATATGTCGAACGTTATATAAGATGAAATACAAGGAGCATATGGGTGTGTGTGTGTGTGTAGAAAGATGATATTTGAGATTTTGCTTCGTATTTTATGTTGCAATGTGGCTACAGCAGAAATAAGTATGCTATTAAACGTAGATATTTGTTAAATTAGGGTAGAATCAATTTAAGCAGTGATGAATTTTGTTAAAGCTTCATACTTTAATACTCTAAATCTGAAGCTGGACAAATGTAGAAATTGGTAAGTTTGTTTCACTAGGTTTTGTTTAGTAGAATACCAACATCAGTTTAATAAGTGTACTTGAACACTTATAGAGCAACTTATCTGCTGTGACCAAGAAAGTTAAATTTGTTAGTAAGACGCCATAAATCTAGACTTTAGACCTGAGGCCTTGAGTTAGTTTTGTAAAATAGTTAACAGTTTCCTCTCAAAGGCAAGATGGATGTATATCGGATGGCTTGATTCTGAATTAAGTTGCTGATGTAGTTAGATACTCGCTAGTGTGATGCTTACTATAAAGCAAATCAAGTGCTTGTCGGAAAAGATGATATTTGTTAAGATGTATAGAGGTGCTGTTCCTCAAGGGACTGTAAGGAATTACTTGTCTAGATCAGTTAATATTCTCTCAAATTGTGAATGCTAGTACATTTCTTCACAAAAACTTCAGTTTGGCTATAGCAACTGAGAAGGAAATTTTGTGAAATGTGGATTCTCGCAGTGGTTTTGTTGGACATCTTCCTGCATTTCTCTATCGAATTCTTTTCAAAGTGGAAAAAAGGTAATAATGACTTGAGCAGACTCTGTATTTTTCCAACTGTAAGAACTCAAAGAGCTTTAGACTATTGGGCCACTGGCTATATGCAACCACCTGCTTATACTGTAAGTTGATTGCTTCTATGAGAATTGGTTGGCAGTTGGAGAGAACTTGTTGGAGAACTAAATTTGAGACTTGAAAAGGGAACAATGAAGATTATTCAGATTGATTATGTTGCTATGTGTCGTTTTGGTTGACTGGCAATATATTGTGTTTTGATTTCGAAAGACTTCAAGATATGCTTTTGACTGGCCCTGTAGTGAGTGGACAGGCTATTGTGTTGATATATTAATTGTTAACTAGGTAAAAAAATTGAAATTTTTTAGTTTAGAAACTTCTATGCTGCCATTAAAAGCTCTAGAGAATGTACATTATAAGAAAAGGTGCACCTTTGTAATCTGATCCAGTTTCAACACGTGTCCTGCAGATATATTCTATTCTCGTACTCGAATCAAGCTTCTGTTTGGTTACCTCAGTATCAATTTTTTCTCATTATCATCTAGTAAACGTTTATAATAAGATGTGTTTCTTTTTTGTATGGTTCTATGTTCTTGTTTATAACAAGCCTTGTGTCAAGTTCAGATCTTATGTTCTCCGTTATGCCTCTCTCCTGGAACCTCTCATTTGACTCCACCTTTCTCTGTCTCTGTGGTCCTGAGCCAATGCCTCCACCTTTAAATCTCCTTTCTCAACCATTCGGTTTTCGCACTTTCACAAAGTTCATCTATCTTGTCTGATACGACACAATGCAATGGAATGTGATAGATGGTAGAGGGCTGCCCAAAATAAGGGATTAGTTGGTTAGGTCTGTTCAGTTCGGAACCAGCTGGTCATATACCTACCTTGCTTGTAGACCTGCTGCAGAGCTAACTGATATTAGTTTAGCACAGGCCTCTTATTATCTCAATATGTTAGTGTCCTTTTTCAAGTATAAGCATTTTCATGTAAACCTTCACCCTCAGCATCAGTCTACGTTCTTTACCTAAGATCCATAAAGAAACGCCCCTTCAAATTTTGTTGTTTCAACCTCCAAATTATAATGTGGACCAAGGGTGGTTAGCTTTGAGTTATTGAGTATTGCTTCAAATGTCAGAGTTTTGCCCTTGTACCAAGTACCAACATAATTAGTTGTTTTGGTGTTAGCAATGAAGATTCCAAGCAACAGGTGATCAACACTAGGCTAGCTAGTTTCATTTATGACTTATCACGTAATCAACACTGTATTTTTACTGTCCCTTTACATAACAATTAACAATGTGTTCTTTTTATTTATTTGACAAATGATAAGTTTCTTGGCTTGTTTCATTGCCTTTTATCTCTAGAGAAGTCTGAGTATCCTCAATTGAATTCACTTGCAGGTACACTGCAGAAGTTACCAGAACTTGGGTAATCTGTCCCATCACAGTTTCGCGGCTGTCTTGCCTGGTGACTCTGTTGCAGGAATTGTCGTTGCAAATGGAATTATAAATTTCTTGAACATCTACAACTCGTTGCTGGTTGCCAGACTTGTTTTAACCTGGTTCCCAAACGCTCCTCCTGCGATTGTCAGTCCCCTCAGGTATGCTTTAAAGTTTAAAATATTTGCGATTGAAATGGCCTACTATATTCAAATGAAAGAATATATGCAAACGAAAGAAATTGATAAATTTTTAAACAGTGATTCAAAACTTAGTCCTCAAAGTTCAAGTGTCCAAAACGCATCGTCCTTGTCTTAATTCAAAAACAGATATAGGAAGGGGAAAAGAAAAAACACTAATAACTAAAGTTCTATTAGTTGCCAGTAGCTCGAATGCGTTTATCCTCATTTTTATTTCACAAATGCTTTTTCTGTTAAATTATTTTACTTTTAAGACAGTATCAGTGTGTTTTTTCTTCTGTTTGTGGCGTTGCGTTGTATGAATCAGATTGGGTGACTAAGACTGATAGTAATGTATGAATAATCCACTAGGACTTTATCCTAATAATAATTGGTAATCCACTGGAATCCTTGGGCAGATTATTACTTCTTGCCCTGTAAAAGTGGCAAGAACGCGAACTTCTACAAGCAAATCAACTGCATCAGCTGAGCTCCATGGGCCTGCTTCTTCTTTTGTTGTAATATTATGGGTCAACATCATGGGAAGTATTCGGAAAAGCTCAGCTGTGAATTCTTTTCATGTGTTATTTTTAAAATTTAGACTGGTGCTAAACTGTGGATATTATAGTTTTCTGAAGAAAAATATTTTGTTTGAAAGTCCGATGATCCAGGATTTGATTAACCTTTTCATATTTTATTTGAATGAAAACCACTTAGGGAACCTGGTGTCTGTCAGCAATGTACTGCATAGTCAAATTACTTAAAAAGATTTGTGGCTTAATCGCATGTGATATGCATACATCTTGAAAAATGCTGTATTCCTTTTCAGCACTCTATGTGACCCATACTTGAACATATTCCGCGGGATTATTCCACCACTTGGAGGGACCCTGGATCTTTCGCCAATATTGGCATTTCTCGTTTTGAATGCTTTCACCAGCACTGCATCTGCACTTCCTGCTGAACTTCCATCGACAACTAGGAGAGCATCATCCGATACTACACCTCATGCACCAGTTTTTAATCTTACAACATCACAGAAGAAATGGATGAGGAGACTAGTTGGAAACAAGTCAAAGACTGCTGATGGTGAAAGTTAAAGTTGGTCTCTGCTCATCATTAATGTATTCAGCAAATGCTCGAGTAATAAGCGCTCCCTTTAGACACCAGACTTTGACATTAAATATGTAAATCCACTGTTGTACTATAAAATTCAATTTATTTTTTCCTTTGAATCATATAGCTTTTCATCACTCTATGGTGTAAAAATTTGAGTGTTCAGTAGCTTCTACATCTTAAAAAAAGGAGACACAAAAGATCTTTGGCTCTTGATACAAGTCCAAAACATATTACTGAATACTCAATGATAGACATTCTGTTTTCTCTTCCTTTTGAAACTAGGAGTTTTTATATTATGTCATTATCACGTGAAAATATGTAAGATGAGGTGCAATATACGAGCATATGCTTGCTCCGGTCAGCCTAGTAGATGATGTACGTGAATCACTTTGTTTAAAAACTTGTCTATATAGTTCTTCCATAGAAGGTAGCTAATATTCTGAAGGCTACAACACCATATTATTTGGTAAATACTGTAGGTTACAGCATCATCACAATTCCTTTTGGTTATAACTTGTCCACTGCATGCAATAGGAATCTGGGTGCAGCCTACATAAGGTAACCAAAATAGTTTCATTAAGTGCAACTACAATAACTTTTAACTAATGTGCACCTAAGGGTGTGGCCTAACAACTTATGAAGTGGGTGAAAACTCTGCGAGGTTGGGATTCAAATCTCAACAAAAATAAAAAATGTTAGGTGATTTCTTCTCATCTGCCTAAGTCATGGTTGACGCACAGAGTTATCTGGTTCCCATAGTGGTAGGACGTAGGATGTGTGGAATAGTCAAGGTGCTCGCAAATAGGCCTTTGCACTGACCATTATAAAAAAAAAATTCACGAATATTTTGTAGAAATAGAGATCACCGCGAGAGTCTGAGAGATTCCAGGTTTATGCGGCCAGAATCAGATGCCAAATACACAAACACCACTTGCATACATATCTAATTCGTTTCCTCCCTTTCTAATGCCTTTGTTCATATCCATACACCACACAACATTGATCAACATAACCCGAAAGGAGCTGCCTTTATTTCCTTATCTTCAAAAAGAATATGAACTTTTTCACTTTCTGGAAATATCCTCAATAAAGGGTTACTCTTCCTTTCTTCCACCCCCCCCCCCCCCCCCCAATTATGTTTTTTTTGTTAAATATATTAAAGGTTTAATGCAAAGATAGTGAGGGGTGTGAATTCAAATCTATAAAGTCCCCCAATCCTATGGCTAAGATCACTAGAAAAAGAAGATTCTTACCAAATGGAAGAAAAGAGACTTTAAAGATCCTGGAAATTAAAAATAATTTAATAACCAAAACCACTCTCAAAGGTGTAGGTTGAGGAAGCATTGGTGACTCTAGAAAAACTATTTTTCAATGGAGCAGGAATCTTTAAGAAGGAGAGGCAGATTTCCTACAAATGAAAGGAGGTTCTTGGCCATAGGCCTTGGACTTCTGGCTGTCATCTCTCCTCTATACATTGACAGTAGAAAAAACACTACTGAACCCCACCTTGAAGAACAAACCATCAATTTCCTTCCCTATCTTCCACTTCTTTTCTTGATCACTCTTATCATGAGCATAAGTATTTCTCACCAATTGGCTCGGTTCTCATCGTATGATCACAGGCTTCTAGCCATAGGTCTTACACTTGTTGCCATAGTCTCACCTTTGTATGTCGACAGGAGAAAGGTAGTCGATCCAGAGCTTGAAGAGCAATCACTTAGCATCTCTTCTTGCTTACCATTGCTAATGTTGTTTCTTATCATTGCCATTGCTATGTCATGCTACTTGGACGGGAGCTTTACCAGGTTCGATCCTTACTGGATTCATAGGGTTGGTGGTTCTTCCACTGGGATTCTCATCCTTCTGCTTGTTCTTGCATTTGTTTTGAAGTTTAAAACTCTCTAGCATGAATAACAGAGGGTCTAAAGATTGTACCTTATATCCTTATGTTCAAACCATTGCAGTTTTTTACTGCAAGAGAAGAACAATCCTGAATTTGATGGTTGCAACATCCATTAGATAATTCAAGATTTCATAACCTGATTTGATAGTTTTTCAAGCACATAATACATTCAAAAGTGAGCACCAAGTAGATATTGATGACAAGAAAGAACGACCATCCATTAATTAGCAGTAAGGATATTGTTGTTACAGTAATCAACTCGGTGTATTCTATGATCAGAAAGAAGCTAAAATGTTGAGGACAAGACAGATGCTGCTATATAAGCATATTTTGGCAACCATTTACATTTGTAGCTATCATGTATGACCTGTAAAGTAAAATCTATCTCAAAAATAAGGAAGAAGAGGCTGTTCCAAAGACAACAACAACCCATTATAATCCCACTTAGTGGGGTCAGGGGAGGGTAGTGCATACACAGACCTTACCCCTACCATGGGGTAGAGAGGCTGTTTTCAAATAGACCCTCGGCTGTGAAGTATAATCCATCTTAAAAATAAGGAAGAAGAGGCTGTTCCAAAGACAACAACAACAACCCATTATAATCCCACTTAGTGGGGTCTGGGGAGGGTAGTGCATACACAGACCTTACCCCTACCCTGGGGTAGAGAGGCTGTTTCCAAATAGACCCTCAGCTGTGAAGTATAATCTATCTCAAAAATAAGGAAGAAGAGGTTGTTCCAAAGAAAAGATTAAAAAAGGCAATTTCTTTTTGTTCCAACGGGTGCTATTCTGTGAATGAGGAATCTCTAGACGTCAGTAGTGGTGAATACTTCAACAGAACTTCCACGCCATCAAACCTACTAATCATATCTAATATTGGATTCACACTCAGTCCAATGATCTGCACCACTGTGTTTGAGTGGCCATTGATGAATACATCTGTTATCTGCAAGAAAAAGCAAAATTTTGCAAAGTACTGAACACTCTGATTCTTAATATCTCATTCCAGTTTTACGCTCAGCAAAACTTCAGAAAAAAGAGTCAAATATGATGATCACATTAAATCAGAAAAGATGAGATGACAATAAAAATGAAGAACACACAAGAGAGAACTGGATGAGGCAAGAAACAATGCATGACGAGTTTTGTTCATAGAACTATCACCTCTTTTTTAATTTGTTCTTTATCCCTTTCACATGTGTCAGGTATAGATGTGTCATGATTGCAAAAAGGGGCAACTGGCCAAAATTGATAAGATGCTAATTGGCTTCTACAAAAACGTTGATTAAGACATTACGATTGTGGTCATGGAAGTCTAGATGACCGAGTATCCAACTACTTCTCTCTAAAAAGATTAGCTCAAAAAACATTTGGCACTAAAGCGACAAAAAATAAAAGACATCATGAAGGTAGCAACTCCAAAGAACTAGATAAAACCCCAATGTTATTAAAATTAGTCTAAATCCCAATATCATACTAATGAAACAATTGCGACCATGATAAATGAGCGAGAAGCTGATACATGAAACTGATACTGCGCCTAGTTGTTTAAGTAATAATGACACAAGGATCAAGCGTATCTCCGTGTCACTTTGTCAACCACATTATTTACAAGTGTTCGCTGTTACAGTTTATAAGGTCAAAAAAAAGTAGAAAGGAAAGCTGAGGAATTATATGAACCAGTGCAATTATTTTGAGATCTAGCTACTCATGGCTCCTAATCTCATGCAGCATAAATTAAGCTGGAGTTATAACTCTACAAAGGAATCCTAACAAAATCGCATAAAGACCGAGATTTTACGAATCAACTAGTTGAAACAGAAACCTAGGCAGAAAGAGCAAATCAATTTAGTGAACTCAGGGAAGGTTGTGCCGCCAATTGAATCCCTGAACCATTTCTTGTTATATTGTTATAGCAGTACAGTAGTGTATATTGCATGGATATGAGCCAACAAAATGATAATGTGTATGAAATACCTAAACACTTAAAAATACCACAAATATTGAATTGCACATGTATACCTGTGTGCAGCCAAAGAGTTTGAGCAGCTTGAGCGACAAGCAGCTGTCTACAATCAGTCCTAGCTCTTCGTCAGTTATTCTGCGACACCATGATAGGTCCAAATGCAGTAGCTTTCTTGAAATTTTGGCTAGTGAGAATGCAGTGTTGGTGCTAACCTGTCAAAGATCTCCACCAGTCACTAACAAAACAAATAGTACCAAAAAGAAGCCAGCCATTTTTTTGGGCAAAAGGCAATCAATATGTCTCTATCTATCTATCTATCTATCTATCTATCTATCTATCTATCTATCTATCTATCTATCTATCTATCTATCTATCTATCTATTATCTTATTCATATATTCATTTATTATTTGATTAAGAGTCCAGGCTAACCTAACACAACCATATTGTAAGAGAAGAACACAGATGGGCAAAATGCTTGACCTATTAACAACCTCAATAAAAATATACTACAGATCATATCCTAGTTATAAGTTATAACTAAAAGTAGAGGGAACTGCAACACAAAGCAAATTATGAGCGAGATTATCATCGGACTCCTAAATTCAGGCCAATGGCTAAATTTTAGGTACAAAGTCAGGAATTACTAGAATCTACTCCGTAGCTCATCAACTGATAAGAAACTAGGAATAATACTGCACTTAATACACATATCTGAGAGCAGAATAGATACTCCCGCATGATTATGTATACCTTAGAGCAATTATTCAGCGAAAGATCTTCCAAACACGCTCCAGAAGCTTCCAGAAATGCAGCAATACCTTCATCACTAACATGCAAATTGTATATTAGACTGAAACTTGCATAACAAAGAAAATCACAAAATGAAACTGCCAACAGAATTTAGATCATCCGTACAACTACAAGAACTGCCACAATGCACCAAAATTACATTATATGCTCTCCTATGTCGGAAACAAACAGTACAGCTTCTGCTGGTACTTCAAGAAAATATAGCCAGCAACTCTTCAAGTAATCCATTGGATCAAATATCAGATATAACAGTATCATGATGACACAAAATATCACTTAGAATAGTCATCATAATACTAACTTTTTAATATATACAGTTATGTGTCATGGAGTCAATTCACCGGGTATAACCATGATAACGGAGTGAATTACTAGTTCACTCATAGTTGATGTTACTGCAAACGGGGGAGCAAATAACCACAAAGTGGCATATAGAATACAAAATGGGAACAGATAAACCTTAAATTGATGACTGAGGAATCTGCCTGGGGCAAATCTTTAGGACCAACCGCAGCCCCTAAAACTCGCAGATAATGGGCCACCCATCTACCCTTCTCCACTTACAATCACTCAACTTTTGCCCTTTACACTTATCTATTAAGTGGTAATTAATATGGATGCATAATATGGTCAACTTAATAACTAAGTCCTGAGGCCTTTCACTTGGACCTCTCTCATACAATCATTCTCTTGGCCACTGAAAAAAGCTAAGTGTCTCTCACTTTTCACCATTACAATGATCACAAGAAAGTCCAAAAGGAATTCATCAAAGCTATACATAGGATAATAATGAGTTGTGTTCAACCTTAATTGCTTAACAGCAACCCCAACTTCCCAATGGAGTGCCCGAACAAAGAACTAACTAGGTTAATTTCAATAGCAATGACAGAATGTAACACTGGCAAGGATTCCAAATGTCCCAAGGAGCATGTGTAAAAGACCCCCCAAGATAGCACTACCTCTGTGCTGAAACCAATCTCTTCCTTCTCAGCGGTCAGCTCTCTATCTGAGCTTCACTACTTTAAAGGCTTAAGAGGTTTCCGACAATCATGATGCAAGTCAAATGCCGCTGGGTAGACATGTTCAATATATCATGTCGACTACTTGTCTGCAGGACAATCTACGTATGTCCCACACAACACATGACTGCAGCAAGTCAAAGTATGGTAAATTTCAGGACACTGATTTCTTCTTGGTTTTCTTCCTTTAAGGTAAATTCCAATTTCTCAGAAGAGCTTTTAAAGATGCTTCTGATATCGAAAAAAGAAAGAAAAAGAACATGATCCACAAATATATATTAAAGAAGTAAATTGATGGCCAAAATACAACAATAACAACAACAACAACCCAGTATAATCCCACTTAGTGGGGTCTGGGGAGGGTAGTGTGTATGCAGACCTTACCCCTACCTAGGGTAGAGATGCTGTTTCCAAATAGACCCCCGGCATCCTTCCCTCCAAGAACTTCCCACCTTGCTCTTGGGGAGACTCGAACTCACAACCTCTCGGTTTTGTTCTAAGCTTATCTGATATAGAAGTAACATCTAAAAGTTGCTATTCATATTTATTTTTATTCCTTTTAGGAGTGTGGGGATAGAGTGAACTTGATTTGTGGTGACTTAGTAAAATGCTCGCTGACAAAAGCTTAGTGAAGGAGCCATCACTATTTCATCAAATATAGCAGCATAATTGAACTTTCAAGAAGCAAACTGGATATCAGGACCGAACCTGAAACTATTACGGCAAAGTTTGAGTCTTCGAATTGATCGACAACCATTTGCAATAAATTGTAGTCCCACATCTGTCAATTTCTTCAAGTTTGAAATGTTTAATGAATGCAAATTAGCACATGTATCTCCAATGAACTTCAGAGATTGATCTGTCAGATTACTGCATCCAGAATAAATGAGGTCAAAAGACTAAATTAAAATCTAAATGCTATGAGCCTTTAACCATTTAAATATTAACCAACTGTGCCATTGTAAATCAAGATGTGGAAGTAATATGCACTTACTGGCAGTCAGCAAAATCAAGCTCTTTGAAATTTTGAGCACGTGGTGTAAGTAACTCACTTACAAACTGATCACATACGCTATGATTTCCAGCTACTGACAACACTTCCAAGTGCCCCAACTTCTCCAGTGCACCTAATATAAGCATTGCATCTATGCTCTCACAGACATCTATATAGAGCTCCTTGAGCATTGATCCCAATGAGTTGGCTGCAATATCAATACTAGTGTGGGTCAAAAGTGAGCACTGACCCAAATCAATGGATTGTAGAGAAGGTGCTGATGTGACAAGTATTTCCATCGCTTTATCAGACATCCGACAGGCACCCCTCAGCGACAAGATGGCTAAATTAGGCAAGCTATTCGAAGCCGGAGCTATGGTTTTACCCAACACAAGATCAAGTGTAGGTTGTCCACATAGATCTAGTTGAAGCACCTGCTTACAGGCCATATAGGTATAAATCATATCAGCTTCCAGAATCATCAAAGTTAGTAATAGCAGTAGTAGTAACGACAATAAAAGCAACAATTTTGTATAAAATATCATCTCCCAGAGACTAGGTAGAAAGAAGAAAGTAGAAAAAAAAAATATGCAGACTGATAAAACAACATAAGTGAAAATAAAGGCTCACTTGGAAATGCATGAGTTCACACTTGAAAAAATTTCAGTAAGCATGAGGATGTCAACTTGAAAAGTAAACTTCTACCAAAATCATATATATATCAGCAGAGAAAAGAAAACCTAAATCCTGGGCTACATGTGTTGATATATATATACACATCATTGTTTTTGGGTTACAGTGAGCTACATCACACATGCTTTTCTCGAATTATCTCCTTTTAAGAATAATGAGAAATAATGTACTATCTCTCTTTACCTCAAAAAGAAAAAAATAATGGAGCTTAACAAGGTCATTATATGGAAAAACTGCTCGGCCAACTCTTTTAGTGTCCACACTCCACCAGAAAAGATTCTTCATAAAGGTTCATCTAACCACTTCACCAACTAAGCTAACTTCTTCATTGAAATTTACTGCAGCCCTCCATGTTGCAATAAGAACTCGGCATTACTGGGAGAAGATAGTATAAAACTTGACTGAGGCAGTAGCCCTAGTCAACTCTTTAACACTCACAGGAGGAAGGCACAAAAGAGTTGCTTCAATTATTAACCAAGCATAAAGGACTAGGGCCAGCCCCTCTGGACCTCAATACAGTTGCTAATGAAGAGGATGAGGAAAACATGAAGGACTACACAATGAACAAAGGTATTATTACATATGCACCAAGCGGGGACCCTATACAGATAAGACAAAAATAGCCTGTTGTAAACACGTTTGCTAAAGATCTAAAGCCCTCTTCCCTCTGCCATCCCTACACGTCAGCACAAACAGAAGGATTTTTACAAATTCATACAATAACAAAGTATTCAGAAAACAGGCGTACATACCATCTAAAACAGAAGTATATACCAACTAGGGAACTCAGTTTAAACTTTAAAGCAGAAGTAGAAGCTCAGCAGCTATTAATCATGCAAATGACACCAAATGCCTCCTCCTCTAAACATACACCCATGATGAATTGTCAGCCAACTCTCTCAATTCAAATAGAAGAATTTTTGTGAATCTAAAAAATTATAAAGTTTTTTAGATTTACAAGCGTAGGAAACATTAAAAACAAAAGTACATACCAACCTGAAAAAACAATAAAAAGCAAAGCAAGAGCTCGCCAGATATTTATCATCAGATGGCACTATTCTGTTTTCTACTTGCATGCTATGTTAGACCTTTACCGACGTCTGCGTCTAATAGTGGAAGAAAAGTTTGTATGTCAACTGAAAAGCAACTCTTAACACTAAGAAATTTCTACTGTATCTTGTCCCCTGTGGTTGGACAACTTATGCCATTCAGGTAGTAGAAAGAATGAATGTGTTGCTAAATATCCTTGCATCCTTGACTGCTGTTTTAGTTTTGTCCTAGCCTTATTAGTGGCTATAAGAAGCCTCGCAAAGGTTGTAAATGCATGTAAAAATAGGATTACTCCAAGTATCCAACTGTATAATACTACAAATCACACTCTAACTCTACCTTCTTGTACCCTAATCATAATTTGGCAGAAGTGTTTCAGAGAATAACATATGCCATATTGACAGAGAACAAATAAACTAATACTTAAATGAACAAGTATAGATTACCATCAAGTTTCTTCTATCAAAGTCTCCAAATGATTTGCAAAAATCCTCTTCTGTTAACCACGAAGAATCCTTTATACAAATTTGTGTTGGTGATCCTTGAACAAGAAGGTCCAACATATGAGAATTCATTTTCCTGGAATGGCAGAGCAATTCAGTCAATCTTCGTCTCAAGATATCAGGGACACCTTCGAGCGAAACTATTGCTTCAGAATTTTCTGCAAGGGCTTTCAGGGAAAGATCTATCAGTGAAGGAATCACACAAGGAAAACTTTTATTCCCAGGATGTCGAGATGCTTCCCATCTAACCAATTTCTCATCCTTTCGTCGAGGTATACGCTCCATAATACTCTTCAGTGCAGTAGAAAAGGGATTGGGGGTGTTCCCCAGATCATTAACAGTTCCCAAAGTTGGTAATTTCTTTTCCTGACAAGAAGACCCTTCACGCGGAGCATCATAGCGTGCAAAGCGATGAGCCTTTTTCCTTAATGCAATTGCATCTCTTTCTGCACGTTCAGCCATCACCCTTCTTCTAATGTCAAAATTTTCAAGAGGTAACACGTCAACATTTTGTCTAGGCTGGACGGATCCAAACTGTACCACTGCTGGAGCAGCCTGCTCCTCCTCCAGCTTCCTGTGTTGCACGTCCAACTCCATTGGCGAAGTTGCAAGTGACAACCAAGGATTTTCAGCCTTAGCCTTCCCTTTTTCTTCTCTGGTGTATCTCCTTTCACCACCCAATGAACTACTTCCACCAATATCCTGGTCCTTGTCCATCACTCCAAACTCAATTTTGAAATTTCCAGCAGCATCATTAGGCGTTATTTCCTCAAATTGCTTCGCATTTCCCTTGTCTCTTCCCTTATTAACTCTTTCCTCCGCATGATCACTCTCATCAGACCGGATCTCATTTAATTCAACAGTGCTCTGGGTATACTCTCGCGGACCAACTAAAGTGCTCCCATCACCCCATTGCCAAAATGGAATATTAAGATCAAATCCCAATTTATTTCTCCCAGTACCATTTCCTAGGTTCCCATTTAACGCTTGAATACCATTGTGAGACCCTTCAACTAAACTGAAAAGTCCACTTTCTTGGCACCCAACAGTGAATTCTTCAGCATCCACTGCCCCATTCTTACCTATATGCCCGATACTTCCATCAAATTCCCCGCAAACCGCGCTTTCGCTTTTACCCTCTTGAGGCTCTAAAGTATAATTCTCATCAATGTCTTTGAGAGAACCAAAAATTTCATCAACTTCTTCAACAAACCTAACTTTTTTAATCACTGGACTCCCTTCCACTTCACCAGTAGCCCTATTCATCTCAATCCCCTCACTCAAATTCAAGCCCTCCCCATTTCTTTGATTCCCACTCAATGGCTCCATCCCAACCCCATCACTCAAATTCATACCCTCTCCCCCATTTCTTTGATTCCCACCCAATGCCTCCATCACAAACCAACACAGAAAATCAAAGTCCAAAAACCGCAAAACCCAAAAGTTCAATCAAACCCAAAACCCCAGAAATTCAAGGTTTTGATCAGATACAGACAACAAATTATCAACAAAAATTCAACTATAAAATTGCCAATACAAACTTACACAAAAAGAATCAAGAAACAAGAGAGAATCAAGAAAATAATACAAAAAGGATGATTATTGTGTTGAGAAATGGGGTATTTGTATTAATATAATGGTGAGAAGTAAGTAGTTAAGTGTGAACAATAGCAAATGCACTTTAACTTTTAAGTAAGTAATATATTCTGTATAATCCTATTAACAATTGTCATTTGAAGAACACTATTGTATTGAGTTGCAGATAATTGTTCAAAGTTTTATACATATCGATAAAACCAAGAAATTTACAAAGCAAAGAAAGTCTTTTTCCATTGTTAGACAAGGCGCGTTGATAAAGCTCCCTCACAAGGAAAGAAAGTAGTATTCCATTGTTAGATCAGGCGCGTTGATAAACCTCTTTCCGCTTTTACTATATATACGTTTTTGTTGTACTTAGGTACTATTTTTTTAATTTATTTATTTCAAAAATATACAAATTATTCTGTACTTTTAGTAATGGGTTAATTAATTATTTTTTCTAAAATGAATTAATATCAAACGTGTTCAATTTTGAAATTATTTTCGAACAAGGGTGGCTCCTTCAAAATTAGTGGCCTAAAGCCAAATTTTAATAAGAGGACTTATACTTTTTTTTATTTAGTACGTATAAACATATATTCAAAAAAATTAATCTTGCCATTTTTTCATACTTATTGTTATAGTATATATTATTAAATGACATAAAATCTTTAACTTCACATAGTAATATTATTATTTATATTAAAAAATAATAATTTAAATAAATGAGATGTTAGACATGTATTTACAATATGTTACCTTTGATATTGTTGTAACAAATGTATTTACTAATATAAAGATTTAAGTAGTTTAATTCAAAGTTTTAAAATATATTATTGTTAAAGAGTAGACACCTTTCTTTTTTACAATTTCTTATACTTTTTATTTTTATTTTTTTCTACAAACATTAATATTGTCTAATTTGAAATAAAATTTTAAAATTCATTATTAAAAATTTTGGGAGACCTAAATTAAGGCTTTACTAGTCTCCTATCAAAGCCACTTATCCACACTTGATATTCTCAATCAAATTTATAGAGTCTCATTTAAGATAAGACAATAATGACAAGACATTAAAGGCAGTGAGTGTGTCATTCAATTATCAAATGTGAATAAAGTTGGTTGAACAGTACGTTCATGGTGGGGCTATAGTCTATAAATAATTATTGATCGTCAATGAGGTACGGCTCAACAGAATTGGTGGCCTAAAATCAAAATATATTAAAAAGACTTTGAAACGTCTTTTACGAAATCTATATTATATTGAGATACAAAAAAAACTTTATGACTTTGATATAGTGGTGAGAGTGCAACTCATGATGTATGAGTTAGTCGCACATCATATGGTATTGAATTGATCTTCCCCTAAATGAAAATGGTAAATGATGAACCCATTCTCTGTCATGTTGTAAATCTTGCGATATTTGTCTCGGGAATTTCTTAGTTAAAAAAGATGAAACACAAAAGAACTTGCTTTCTAGTGTGTGGATCAATGAAATGTGACAAAAAAGAATAATTAATTTAGAAAATTTGAGTTGAAATTAAAAAGTAAAATCGTGAGAATCATAAAAAAAGACTATACATAAAGGAAAAAAATAAAATTAATTAGAAGATAAATATATTATTTAATTTAGTGAAAAAATGTATCCAATTAACTCATTCAATTTCACGTCAACCAAATATTAAAAGTTATTAAATTTAAAACCTTTTATTAATAATTATATAAATATAAATTATGAAGTATATATTATATAATAAATATAATAGTGCTTCTTATTTTTGGGGCCTTAATTATTTGAGGGCCTAATGCAAGAGTTTCACTTGTCTTACCCTAGAGCCGCCCTTGTTTTCGAGAAAGATTGATTGAGATTTTTATTTAATTCAATATAAAAGTGACTATAGTAATTTGAGGAAAAAAGAACTATACTTTTGAACACTAATTTTTGGAGCATGTAACTATATATTTATAGTGTATGTAGATAATATTACGAGTGTGTAACCACATATACATAGCGCGTTTCGTAATTCTCATTTACTGTATATCTAATTAAAGAATAAAAGTAAAAGTGGCTTACCCCGGATAAGATAGTCAAGAATAACGAATTAATTGGTGCAACCAAATCAGAAAGTCAAAATTATAAATATTTTAAATTTATAAGTATATTACGCTAGAATCACTTTTTGTGTTATGTGTAACTATAGTATGTATTGCGCTTGATGATAATATCAGGAAAAAAATATCTACGCATACCACATTTATCAATTTAGTAAATTCAACTATAGAAGGAATATTAAGCACAATCTAATATGGGGATTTTATATGTAGTAAATAAATTGAGTTTAGAAAATACTGCCAGATAAATATTATATTTATTAATATAAATACTTATTATAGCATGATTTAAAATATTTAAGTACAATTTTGAATGCGTTAGCTTTTTCATTTTTGTATACTTTTGTTTATCATCACGTGCAATTTACGTGTTAATCTCACGCAATATTATTTCATAAAAGTTGATTAAGAATGTTAATAGTCCTATAAAAGTAAGGAATTGGAGCAAATTGAGGGAAAAAATTATAATAGTGTATTAATTTTATATATATATATATATATAAAATTAATATATATATATATATATATATATATATATATATATATATATATATATATATATATATATATATCAATGTTTTTTTAAAATGCGGGGCGTGATGCAAGGCGTAAGCCTTGAGAAATGGGACATAAGTCACACAGACTTTAAGTTTTACTAACTTCAAGAATTTTAAGATAGTATAAAATAAAAAATAATTATAAAAATTATATTAAATCATAAAATTATAACAAAAATATATTTAAAATATTAATAAATTATAATTCAACTTTGAATAATACGAAAAATATGACATATATTATAATATGCAAATAGTTGCAATGTCGTTACAACTCAAACATCAAAAGTAATGTATTCGATATGAAATCATATATATATATATATATATATATATATATATCTTAAGGATTAATGAATCTTGAAAGAATTTCGATACTACAAAATGATATTTTCTTAAAAAAGAATTTAGATAAAAACATAATTCACAATTTGAATATGATTCTCAAACATTATTTATTTTTAGTTTCAATTAATAAAGTGATACATAATTCACCATACAATACTATGATAACTAATTATTTGTACATAGTTACTAGCTAATACCGATCTATTAAATTAATAAGTATCATATCTCGTAAACGTGGAAAAAATTAGGAAAAAAATATAAAACATATTATGGACTGTTATATAGTAAAGACATAATAATAGTTAATAACTAAATACTTTTTAAATGAAAGATTTATTTAAAATTAACTATCATGGTAGTCTTAGTGCATAACGTGCAATAATTTTTATTTTAATTATGATAATACTCCCAACTTAATAATTTATACTTATAAAAAAAGTAATTTTGAGTAGTCAATGATTTGTTAAGAAAATTCGACGATTTACAAGGTTAGTTACATACAATTGCATAAAGTTCTATATGCGAGACCAGTACGCTGGGCGTTGGGTGTGTCCGGGACGTAAGCCCGATGGCCATGGCGTAAGTCTCACAGAACTAAACCCCACACATAAGCCCAGGGGTGTTTTACGAGTGCTCCGCGAGGCAAGTCCCGGGTGAGCCCCAGTTCTGCCTTTTAAAACAGAGATGTATATGTTGGACTTTAAGCCATTTGGGCTTTAAAGTGTGACGACCCGACCCGTCGTCACGTGAGTTATCGCCCAGTTTCTCCCTTATTGTATCTTTCATGTTCTATATCAGTATTAGAGTCTATCGGGTAAATTTGGATTTATTCGGGTTGAAACTAAGGCACATAGCCTTGTAGAAGGAAGCTCGTTTTAGAAAAGTCAACCGGAAGTTGACTATGTGATTAGAAGGCTCGGATGTGAATTCCGGTGATTCAGATAGCTTTGGGGGATGATTTATGACTCGGAAGAGCGATCAGAAATTAATTTGGAGATCCGGTGTAGAAATAGGTTTGAATTGACGAAGTCGGAATTTTGATGAAATCCAGTTGATAGGTGATTTTGATCTGGGAGTCGAAATAGAATTCTGAGAGTTACAGTAGCTTCGTTGGGTGATTTTGGATATGTCTGCAAATTTTCATATCATTCGAACATCGTTTGGTCGGGTTTTTTATTGAATGTTGGTTTTGGAAGTTATAGTTGAAACATAGGCTTGATAAGTTTTACATGTACGGACTCGTGGCGAGACGAGAATTCCGGAAATGTGAGTTTCATAATTTTTCGAGAAGCGGGCCTAGGGCTCGAGTTTCGCTAGTTTCGAGATTTTTCTTAGTTTTTGATTATTTTCGATTGGGTGTTGTTCCATTAGTCTATTTTGATATATTTATACTAATTTTGGCTAGTTTCGACACGCGTGGAGGCCGGTTGAGGAGAAAATGTGTCACGGGTTTGAGTTTTCGCCGGATCGAGGTGGGTAATACTTGTAAATGATGTCTTGAGGGTTTGTAAACCCCGGACTTGAACATCATGGTGCTATATTGAGGTGACTTGCATGTCGGATAACGGGCGTGGGGTAGAGTACCATTGGGGATTGTGACTTGATTGGTCCCGCTTCATAAAAATACTACCTAATTACTCGAAATTTAATTGATACCCTAATAAAGATACTAATTATCATGAACTGGACTGATTATCATGTTTGGGCTTTGTGCCGAATATTTGAATCATTCAGGGATCGGTACCATTTTTTTGACAATATTGTGCATATTTTCATCTTAGTCTAAGGTTTTAAAATGGTATTTTGCTACTCAGCATTTTTATAAGATTTGAAAACTTAAACGAGGCTTTGATGGCATTTTAGTTATGAGCTGTTATGATACTGTTGCCGAAGGGGCTTATATGCATTCATGACTATGCATGGATCAGGTTGCATGCCGCATCAGGAGTGATATTGATATTGCGCTTGGTTTGTAGGAGCCCGTCCGGAGTCTGAAACCCCCAGTGAGCACGGGCGCCATTGCATGGATCGGGCTGTATGCCACAATGTGATGTGCATTGCATTGCATACATACATTGGTCTTACTGGTACTACATGGCATGACATTTAGCACTCATATATTACTGGCATACATGTGTTATCTAACTTATTGACCAGATACCCTGGAGGAAATTGTTAAGGAGTGCTAAGCCCAAGGGGCTGGTTTGAGTGCAGACTTGCACTATTTGATGTTGTACCCAGGTATTGAAATGTTAATAATGAAAGTAAGAGATGTTAAAAAGAGATTTCGAAAATCTACTCATTTATGCTAAAAATGAATAAAATGAAAGTGTATTGCAGTTTAAAAGAAGGTTCGGTATTTGATAGCATGAGATAGTGCTTTGTGTGGTTTCCTTTTCCTTAATATTATTTACTTTTATTACCGCTGTGTTGGAAGTACTCACTCGACTCCCTGCACCATGTGTGCAGATTCGGGTACTTGGAAGCTTAGCTGAGCTTGGTGCTGGTCTAGAGCTCCATTGGGATGGTCGAGGTAGCTGTCTGGTGTCCGCAGAACTCGACATTTCCTTACTTTCTTATGTTTAAACATTTTCGTGTTTCAGACTTATCATGTATACTCTATTGTTGGTATTGTGTAACTCAGTAGAGGCTCTCGACTCGTGACCCCCAGGTCTTGGTAGGTGTTGTATTGATATTGGAATATTTTTCATTATCTCGGTTAAACTACGCATTATATCTTGTTATTATTGATTTTGAAAACAAAAATGTGAGTTGGTAGCTCGGTGTGGTGTGTAATTGGTCAGGCTTGCCTCGCAATGTGCTGGGTGCCATCACGACCGGGTTTTGGGGTCGTGACAAGTTGGTATCAGAGCCTAGGTTACTAGGCCTCATGAGTCTTGAGCCGGTAAGTGGTGTCTCACGGATCAGTACAAAGACGTCTGTATTTATCCTCGGGAGGCTGCAGACCTTTAAGGAAACACTTCACATATTTGGAATTCTTTTTGTGCGTACCTGATTCAGCTTGAGATATAATCCTTGAAATTCCTTCCACACGTCGATATGTGCACTCGATCGCTTAGTAATAAATTTGCCTTGATGGCTTGTGACTCCCCGATCGAGGGACGAGATATAATCTCTATGAGTTCATGTTGGGCCAGTTGGGAGGACTTGAGACCGGATCTTTGTCTATAGTTTGAGCACCGAGGTGCTGATTTTGCGAGCTGGTATTCTAAAATTTATACGATCAGTATTGTCCCAAATTGTGGAAATGGCGGCTTGATAATGGATGAGTTGTTAGGTGTTCGATTCTTATTGTGATCTGTTGTGTAACCCTGAGCTATGGGCGCGATGAATATTTTCATGTCTCTTAGTGAAAAGGTAAAATACATTATGTGCGGTGGTATAAGTTCAGACTCAAGAAGACTAATTAATTGTGCTACGTGTATCATGGTGGAAGGTATTTTGAAATACTAAATTGAGGCGAAACAGGTGAGTTATCTCTTGTGGAGTATCCGTAGGTGGGTTGATTCTTATGTGTAATTGAAAAGTATTTGATATGTGTCATGATTCGGGCAGGTGCAACGCATGTCCATGTATCGATTTTGATAATATAATTCGTGTAGTATTGAGATTAATAATGTTGATATACATTGTGACGTCACGTCGAGTTGTGGGCATGTTGTTAGGATGGTTTTGGTAATTCTCTGGCAGGTGGATAAGCCAAATTACAAAGGAAACTCTGCCAAAACTTTTGGATAAATTTGGGACTTAGAAAAGATTTTTGGCCACCTAAAGAGTGGGCTTAACTGTTGTGGGTGAATAAATGCAATAATTTTAGAAGAGTTAAGAATTTCTGACGATTCGAATCTCCGCCAAAGCTTGTAAATGACTTGAGTTTAATCTCCCCATAACATTGTGGCATCAAAAGTGCTATGAGTTGTTAAGAGTGCCTTGGTGTATGGCCTCGAGTTAAGTTGGGGAGGTTGCTATTGACTAGCTTATTGCACTGTTGTGTGCTATGTTGATTTTGTCTCTGAGTATGTTGGAAAATTTTGGTAAAGGTTATAAGATGCGTCGTAGATGTGAAGAAATATTAGGATGTTTTGAGTTGCTGTTGATGAAGAATGCTCAGTGCATAGAGTAGGAAGATGGTTGTTTGTATATGTATGAAATCATGTTCTGCGGTGTCAGAGTTCTAACAAGGCACAAGTGGTTCTGTTTAATAAGACAGATGAATTATGGCTGAATAAGGGTGGACGACTCTCGAGAATAGTTTTACGGTGTTCCAGATTTTTACATGTCATAGTCAGGTGTCTTAAGATTGTATATGTGGCTAGAGACTGTGGTTTTATTGGAAGAAATCAAGACTTGTGGTATGTTATGTTAATCATGGGATTCTATGTATCTGTATTGGAAGGTAATGATAACAAATTCAGAATCGCAGGAAGTTCTTCAAAATAAAGTATGGAATGTGGTACTTCTGGGAAGCATATGAGAGAGTATTCAGCGGTCTATGGGTCTTAGACCGTGTGGTCTTATGTAGGAGTCTCATGTGGTAACCTGAGTTGAGGTATTGTGGTGCTACAGTAAAGGCTAATATTAAATTAAAGATGAATCAGAAAGAAAATTGGGTAAATGGAACAACTTTTTAATGAGTCGAAACGGTATGATAAGGATACGATTAATTCCTGGTATGTGTTCGAAGTAATGAGTCTTGCAGGTATTGTGCAACAAAGCTCTTGCGTGCTGTCAGATGCTTAGCCTGGTTAGGGTAGAATGATTCAGTACTAGCAGCTTAACTTGTGCAATGGGATTGGGAGAAAGAGTTCGTGATGTGTTATACCGTGGTTTGAAAATGAGTATATTTCCTATTGGTATGCGAAGCTGGGAGTGTGTAATAATTTTCTCCTATATGGGATCATGAAAGTTCTTGACTTTGAGTGCGTTGATGTCTGCGGCGCAGGAAAGAGGTAGAATCCTCATGTTATCATAATTGTGGTGTGGTCAGTGTGAATGATATGAAGAATTGAAAATTTTGTATTTAAGGTTTTGGTTCAGTTCATAATATATGGGAAGTCATTAAAATTCTTGAGCAGCGCGGGCAGCTGCAGATAAATTGAGAATCAATCTTTCTAGTGATTAAGAAAAATGGTACTGCAATTCTAGTGATTTGGCGGGGTGTATGTTCAAAAGGGAAAGGTAATGTAAACTGATAATATCTGGAGGTATTGCGGTATTCTCTTGTTGAATCGACTGTGATGATTGAGTTGTCGATGGAATAGGGAAATTTATGAATGGCTTTCGTGGTATGAATGGATGCTTGATGTGTGTTATGTATTCACACGGTGAAGTGTGGAATCAGGCATAGTGATTCATGTGTTATATATGTGTTGGGGACTAGAAGTTCTCGTAATCCGCCGATGCAGTAGTTGTATATCGTGTGTGTCTATACAGTTTAGCGGTTATTGGAAATTGGAAGCCCCAGTGGATCTTTCTTTGTTTGATATGTCAAATTTGGGTTATGATATTGGATTGTAGACTGGTTGTCCCAAGTCAGGTTGTCTAGACTAATGTAATATAGACTGTGTCGAAAAATTCCATAGGCTGCGTGGCAAGGTGCATCGGATTATGTTCTAAAGGGTAGTTTTGTATCCCAAGGACCAATAGATGGCTGGCAGGTATTGCTTCGTTAATTGGGTCTTTGTGGTGGATGTCAGTGCAGATGTTTCTACACTTGATTCAGTTCCGGTATTGAGGAACTTTTTGGATGCGTTTCGTGTGGCCGAGCATATGACTATATAAGTTATTGTAATGACCAAATTTGACTCGATGTGTATTTCCTTTTTGTAAGGTATATATGTGTGGATCGGGTGGCACGCCACCAGGAGTATGGTATTTAAAGCGGGTGGCACGCGGCCACGGGTACGTCATCTGGATCGGGTTGCACACCGCAATAGTGTGGTGTGAAAATAGACTTAGTTATATGTTACCTTATATGCATTACTTCCTGGTTTTTGAGGAAAGTCCGTATTGAGTATTGCTCGGCGAATAGTGCCTCGGTTGTGTCTTTTTCAGGATTCGATAGTGTATATGAATTGTATCACCGTGGGTGTGATTGATTGCTTGAGTTCAGACCTGAATCTGTGCGTGGCTGATCGTTTGAGCATGGTAACTTGAGGTGTTTCATGGGTAATAGTGTTTGGATAGAATCATGAGTTGTGGCAAGGCCACGTGATGTTATGACCTTTCGAGGAGGATTCAGTTACCCTATTTCTATGTTGTGAGAGGTGATCTCAGTTCTGTGTTGTGATGGCACGGAGGAATTGAAATTTTGGCTCTTCGTTTGAATCAGTTGTCATGATTTGAGTGTGTTTGGATCGTTTCTTGTTAGAGCTTGTGTTGTGCTCGCCGTGGCTTAGGCTGATATTGAGGTGTCATATCACAGAGTGGTGTGTTGCAATCGAAATGATCATTGGGGTCATTAATGAGTGCGATCATATATGATTTCAACTGGTTAGAAAGGTAATATCGAGGTCTGGATCCGAAATTTGTTGTGGTATCAGTGAAAAGGGAAATAGATTCATGAATGGTTGACCTGAGAGATGGGTTCGGTATATCGCGTGTTTTGGTTGCCGTGGACAGTATATGAAGGTGTAGGAATAAGATTTTAGCTAATAAAAAAGGTTTTCTTTTGGTATTTGGTTATTGCAGGCAATTGCTGTAGATAGATGCCATCATCTCGAGTGTTTGGGTTGTGTAGCATATCATATGGTATCACCTGGAGTGGCAAGTATGGGTTATTACAGTTGGTTCGGGTTTATTCTGAGTATAGACATGGTGTTCTGATTTGGTGTATGATTTCGAAAAATGCAATTGGTTTATGTCTTGGATGGGCTATGAAATTCTAGCTATATTGTGTTATCGAAATTATGTTAGATAGGGTGACGTGGGATCACCACGAGTATATGCTTGGTAAGGTCATTCAGCTATTGGGTTGCTTCTAGTACAACTCTAAGTCCTCGAGGACGAGCGTTTGTTTAAGTTGGGGAGAATGTGACAACCCGACCCGTCATCACGTGAGTTACCGCCCATTTTCTCCCTTATTGTGTCGTTTCATGTTCTATATCAGTATTAGAGTCTATCGGGAAAATTTGGACTTATTCGAGTTGAAAATAAGGCACATAGCCTTGTAGAAGGAAGCTCGTTTTAGAAAAGTCAACCAGAAGTTGACTATATGGTTAGAAGGCTCGGATGTGAATTTCGGTGATTCTTATAGATTTGGGGGATGATTTATGAATCGAAAGAGCGATCAGAAATTAATTTGGATGTTCGGTGTAGAAATATGCTTGAATTGACGAAGTTGGAATTTTGGCGAAATCCGGTTGATAGGTGAGATTTTGATCCGGGGGTCGATATGAAAATCCGAGAGTTACAGTAGCTTCGTTGGGTGATTTTGGATATGTCTACAAATTTTCAGGTCATTCAGACATCGTTTGGTCGGGATTTTGATTAAATGTTGGTTTCTGAAGTTATAGTTGAAACTTATGCTTGAATCCGTCATGATTTGATGATTTTGTGTTTAAGGCCATGTTTTAATGATTGGAACAAGTTCGTATGGTGTTATGGAATATGTTGGAATGTTTTGTTGAGGTCCTGAGGGTCTCGGGGTGATTTCGGGTGTTCAAACGGATCATTTTGGTTAAGCTAGGATATCAGATTTTGCTGTCATAAAGTTGCAGGTTTTTGTTCAATGCGATAGCATGGGTTCAATTGCGATCACATAGAAGGTTTGTGGGAGGCTGTGATTTTGTTCAATGCGATCACGGCCAGTGGTGTGCGATCGCATAGTTGGAGAAATTGTTCTTCTGCGATCACATAAGTGGTTGTGCGATCGCATAGAGTATTGGCCAGGGGTCCCAGGTTCTGATTATTGTTCTGTGCGATCGTGGTGTTTAGAATGCAATCGCGTAGTGTTAATTTATGAAGCAATGCGATCGCGGAGAGATGAGTGCGATCGCATAAGCCATTTTGGAGGAGTGGAAAATTTGTTCTATGCGATCGCATCAGATATGCGATCGCATATTATAATTATAAGGACGTGCAGAATTAGTTAAATAACATATCAGTCGCGAGGGTTTCATTATTTCCTCCATTTTTGCACTACATTGAGAGCTAATTGATAGAATTCGAAGGGGATTTCAACGGGAAGTGATTTGAGGTAAGTCTCGTGGGCTTAATACGTCATTTTATCAAAGAATCTTCCATTAATTTTCTAAATTTGGGTTTAAATTGAGGAAGTTAGGGCTTGAATTTTTGCTTTGTAAAATTGGATTTTGGTGGCTCATTTAAACTCCGATTTTGATAAATTTTATATCTACGGACTCGTGGCGAGACGAGGATTCTAAAAATGTGATTTTTATAATTTTTCGAGAAGCGGGCCCAGGGCTCGGGATTTGCTAGTTTCGAGATTTTTCTTAGATTTTGATTGTTTTCGATTGGGTGTTGTTCCATTAGCCTATTTTGATATATTTGTACTAATTTTGGCTAGTTTCGACGCACGTGGAGGCCGGTTGAGGAGCAAAGGTGTCGCGGGCTTGAGTTTTCGCTTGATCGAGGTGGGTAATACTTATAAATGATGTCGTGAGGGTTTGTAAACCTTGGATTTGCACATCATAGTGCTGTATTGAGGTGACTTGCATGCCGGATAACGGTCGTGGGGTAGAGCACCATTGGAAAATGTGACTTGGTCTGTCCCGCTTAATAAAAATACTACCTAATTGCTTGATATTTAATTGACATCCTAATAAAGATACTAATTATCACGAACTGGACTGTATCATATTTGGGCTTCGTGCCGAATATTTGAATCTTTCAGGGATTGGTACCATTATTTTGACAATAATGTACATAATTTCATCTCAGTCTAAGGTTTCAAAATGGTATTTTGCTACTTAGTATTTTTATAAGATTTGAAAACTTAAGTGAGGCTTTAATGACATTTTAGCAGTGAGCTGTTATGATACTATTGCCCAATGGGCTTATACACATTCATGACTATGCATGGTCGGGCTGCACGCCACAGCAGGAATGATATTGATATTGCGCTTAGGCTGTAGGATCCCCTTCGGAGTCTGAACCACCACAGTGAGCGCGGGCGCCTTTGCATGGATCGGGTTGCACGCCACAGCGTCATGTGCATTGCATTGCATATATACATTGGTCTTACTGGTACTACATGGTATGACATTTAGCACTCATATATTACTGGCATACATGTGTTATCTGCCTTATTGACCAGATACCCTGGTGGAAATTGTTAAGGAGTGCTGAGCCCAAGGGGCTGATTTGAGTGCAGAATTGCACTATTTTGATATTGTACCAGAGTATTGAACTGTTAATAATGAAAGTAAGAGATGTTAAAAAGAGATTTCGAAAATTTACTCATTTATGCTAAAAAGGAATAAAATAAAAGTGTATTGCAGTTTAAAAGATGGTTCGGTATTTTATAGCATGAGATAGTGCTTTGTGTGGTTTCCTTTTCCTCAACATTATTTTCTTTTATTACCGCTGAGTTGGAAGTACTCACTCGACCCTGCACCATATGTGCAGATTCAGGTACTTGGAAGCTTAGCTGAGCTTGGTGCTGGTCTAAAGCTCCATAAGGGATCGCCGAGGTAGCTGCCTGGCGTTCGCAGAACCCGACTTTCCCTTATTTTCTTATGTTTAGAAATTTCCGTGTTTCAGACTTATCCTGTATACTCTATTGTTGGTATTATGTTACTCAGTAGAGACTCTCGACTCGTGACCCCCAGGTCTTGGGAGGTGTTGTGTTGATATTGGGATATTTTTTATTATCTCGGTTAAACTATGTATTATATCTTGTTATTATTGATTTTGAAAACAAAAATGTGAGCTGGTAGCTCGGTGTTGTGTGTAATTGGTCAGGCTGGCCTAGCAATATGCTGAGCGCCATCACGACCGAGTTTTGGGGTCGTGACGTAAAGTAAAATAATGTGAATTGGAAATGGAGGGAAATAAAATGGAGGGAAAATAAAAATTTAAAGATGTAAATTTTTGTCTTGCACTTTGTCCCTCATCGGTGAAGAACAAAACACATTGTGTGCTTATATATAGAATCACTTCTTAAAGCTCTTGAAAGGAGTTGAAGAGAATGAACCCTCGCGCCGTCGTCGTCACCCGCTCGGCTCGGCTCGGCTTCGGCTTCGGCTTCAACTTTGGATTTGGATTTGGAAAATAATCGATAAGATTATTTTTTGGACAAAATTTATTCTATTATTTAATAAATAATTAAATGCCAAATTACTACTGAAAATACGCGAGAACCTGAAGGTTCAGAAGGCCTCTCTGGCCGCGGTTCTGCCACGACTGCGGTGGAACCGCGACAGTCAGATTCAGAGAGGCTCTCTGGCTGCGGTTCTGCGGCGATCGCGGTAGAATCGCAGCAAGCGGCGTATTTTCTGAAAGGGAACCTTTTCCAAACACCTCTTCTAATATTTGCTTATAAATTCTGAGGCAAGGTTGCATTTTCAAGATACAAAAAATACTCCAGAACTTCTTTCTTACTGAATATATTGCATCCTAGTTCGCAATATCTCTCTCTCAAATTCGTAAGTGTGATTTTGCTCTGTTCTTTGAGTTCGTTGGTATGCCGCAGTTTGTATTTCTATTGTTGCAGGAAGTTTTATTCTGTTTTAACCAGGGAGGATTTAATCCATTACCTTGGCAACATGTGAGGGGGTTAAAATTTCTTAAGGACACACAAGAAAATTGGGGACTCGGAAATTTCTGATTCTTCTACATTTCTTTATTCATCTAACAGTTTTCTGTTTTTTATGTTAACACAGTGATGCTAACAAGCTTAAGGAATTTTAGTGATTTACTAACATTTCTGTGTTGATTATTACATTGTTTTCTACATACTTTGGTGGAGACTAAAGTCTTGTTGCTTTCTACTTTATTAATTGTTTCTGTCCGGTTTAAAGTACATAAAAACTTTGCCGGAATAATAAACATACGGGTTTGAAGTATATAAAAACTTTACCATTATTACGTGTTATATGTTTGGTTTGGTATTCAGTTTGAAGATATCAAAACTTCACTGATATAACAAAGTTCTGTATTGTTTTGACTTTACAGAAATATGATGAATGAAAACCAAACTAATGGAAGTGTTACGGGAACGGGTGCTACTAACCAGAAAAGTTTTCCGGTATTGACTTCAAACGCTGGCAAATGAAGATTCTCTTCTATCTTACTACGTTGAGTTTGCAACATTTTATCAAGGAGGATCCTCCGGTCATGGCTTAAAATACTTCGGATGATGAGCGACTTTTTGTAACTGAAGCATGGAAATATCCTAATTTTCTGTGCAAAAATTACATTTTGAGTTGTTTGGAAGATGGCTTGTACAATGTCTATAGTGTCATGGAAACTTCAAAAGTGTTATGGAATGCGCTTGCGAAGAAGTACAAGACTGAGGATGCCGGACTTAAGAAGTTCGCGGCTGCAAGATTCCTGGATTTCAAGATGATTGACACTAGGTCGGTCATAACTCAAGTCCAAGAACTACAAGTCATTGTACATGAGCTCCTTGCTAAAGGTATGACCCAAATCAATAATTTTATTAATAAGATTTATCTTATTATTAATCTTGAATTTGTTATTGAAGGTATGGTTATAAATGAGGCCTTTCAAATCGATGATTTCATTGAGAAGCTACCTCCGATGTGGAAGGATTTTAAGAACAATCTTAAACACAAACAGAAGGAAATGACACTAGAAGACTTGATTGTTCGTTTGAGGATATAAGAAGACAACAAAAATGCTGAAAAGAAGTCACGTGGAAACTCGACAATTGTGGGGGCACACATTGTTGAGGAGGCACCACAAAATAAGAAGAGGAAGAAAGCTTCTCGACCAAATAATTTCCCAAGTAAGAAGAAGTTCAAGGGTAATTGGCACAACTATGGAAAAACTAGGCATAAGGCAGTGGATTGTCGTGCGCCAAAGAATGATAAGACGAAAAAGAATCAAGCCAACATGGTTGAAGATGAAATGGAAGACTTGTGTGCCATGTTGTCTGAATGCAACTTGGTAGGAAATTCGAAAGAATGGTGGTTAGATTCTGGACCCACCCGCCATGTTTGTGCTAACAAGGAATTATTTTCTTCTTATGCCCCTGCAGGTCCCGGCGAGACAATCTTCATGGGAAATTTATCTACGGCCAAAATTGAAGGAGTTGGCAAGATTGCGTTGAAGATGACGTTGGAAAAAATACTGACTCTAAACCAAGTCCTCCATGTTCTAGAAATTCACAAGAATCTTGTGTCTACCTCACTTCTTGTCAAGAATGGATTCATATGTATTTTTGTTTCTAATAGTATTGTACTTAGTAAGAACGATTTGTATGTAGGAAAAGGTTACCTAAATGAGGGCCTTTTAAAGCTAAATGTAATAGCAGTTCCTATCAATAAAGTGAATGCTTCTTCTTACTTGCTTGAGTCAAACACTTTATGGCATTCGTGTTTAGGTCACGTAAACTTCAAAACATTACGAAAGATGATAAATCTAGAAGTTTTGCCAAAATTTGATTGTATTAATTCCAAATGTCAAATATGTGTGGAAGCAAAGTATGCTAAGCATCCTTATAAGTCAGTTGAAAGGAATTCAAGTCCTTTAGACTTAATTCACACAGATATTTGCGAGATGAAGTCAACACTATTTCGCGGTGGGAAAAAGTATTTTATTAATTTTATTGACGAAAGCACGAGATACTGCTATGTTTATTTACTTAATAGTAAAGATGAGGCAATTGATGATTTCAAGCAATACAAGAGTGAAGTTGAAACGCAACTAAACAAAAAGATCAAAATGATAAGAAGTGATAGGGGTTACGAATATGAATCTCCTTTTGAAGAAATATGTTTGGAAAATGGCATTATTCACCAAACAATTGCCCCTTACTGTCCACAATCTAATGGAATTGCGGAGAGGAAGAATCAAACGTTGAAGGAGATGATGAATGCATTGCTAATAAGTTCTGGCTTACCACAGAACTTGTGGGGGGAAGCTATGCTTACAGCTAACTGAATAATCAACCGTGTACCTAATAGTAAAACACAATCCATTCCTTATGAGATATAGAAAGGAAGGAAGCCCAGCTTGAAATACTTCAAAGTGTGGGGGTGTTTAGCTAATGTACAAGTTCCTAAACCTAAAAGAGTTAAGATAGGTCCAAAAACGATTGATTGTGTATTTATTAGATACGTAACCAATATCAAGGCATATCGATTTCTGGTTCATAAGTCAAAAAATCCTAAGATTCACATTAATACGATAATAGAATCAAATAATGCTGAATTCTTTGAAACTATTTTTCCATATAAAAAGGAAAGTGAAGTGACCTGCCAAAAGTCAAAACGACTTCGGGAGGAAATAATAGATGGTATGGCTAATGAAGAAAATCTGAGAAGAAGTAAACGTCAAAGGACATGTACTTCATTCTGTCCAAATTATCTGACTTGTCTATTAGAAAATAAGCCTCATACCTTGTAATGACCCGACCGGTCTTTTTTCAAATTTATGTCCCCATCCCCAATTTAACTGTTTCCCTAAGTCCATTTCTGCTATTGTAGTTTGCCGGGAGGTTCGGTTCTAGAATTTGGAGTGTTTTGGGACACTTAATCCCTAAATGAGAGCTTTATAATTGAAAAATGGCCCGTATTCGGCACAGTGTTAAGAAGACCTTGGAACAAAAATATGATGGTTCCATTAGCTCCGTTAGGTGATTTCGGAGTTGGGAGCGCATTCTAAATCTATTTTGGAGGTCTGTAGCTCAATTAGGCTTGAAATGCCGAAGTTTGAAATTTTTGGAAATTCGATCGATAGGTGAGATTTTGATCCGGGCATCGGAATGAAATTCCGACAGTTTTAATAGCTTCGTTAGGTGATTTTGGATATGTCTGCAAATTTTCAGGTCATTCGGACATCGTTCGGTCGGGTTTTCGATATCATGTAGGTTTCGGAAGTTTTGGATGAAACTTAGGCTTGAATTCGCTTTGATTTGGTGATTTTCGTGTTTATGGACGTGTTTTTATGATGGGAACAAGTTCGTATGATGTTTTGGAGTAGGTTGGTGTTTTTCGTTGAGGTCCCGGGGGCCTCGGGATGATTTCGGATGCCTAACGGGTCATTTTTGGATGTTTTTGAACTACAGTTCTGGTATCTGGTATTGTTCTTCGCGTTCGCGAGGGTCCTTTCGCGTTTGCGAAGAAGAATTTGGCCTTTGAGACTTTGTTCTTGGCGTTCGCGATGAGGGCATCGCGTCCGCGAAGAAAGATTTTCCATCAGGGACTCTGTTCTTCGCGTTAGTAAACAGTGCCTCGCGTTCGCGAAGAAGGATTTTTCTGTCGCACATGTCCTACTTCAGAAACTCATATCTTTTTATCTACAAGAAACTTTGAGGTTATTCAAAAACGAAAGTTGTAGCACTTTGAATCTAGTTTCAAGAAACATATTATAAAAGTCATTTGGAGTTGTGTGTAAAAGGTTATGACCATTGCAATATAGGCTATCCGAGCAAAGTTAGAAAATGTATTTTTGGGAGTTTGTTCTTCGCGAACGCGAGAGAAGGACCGTGAACGCGAAGAACAAATACATGGACAGCAGAATAAAGTCCAAACTTCGTCCCATTTGCCATTTTTGATGATTTGGAGCACGGGTAAGGTGATTTTTTTGGAGCTTTTTGGAGAGATCAAAAGGGTAAGTACTCTTAACTCAATTTTGGGTTTATAACTCGAATCTATTACAAGTTTTAGTGTTTAATTTGAGAATTTTTGTTGAAACGGGTAGAAAACCCTCTTGGATGAAATCAAGGATTTCATTGGCCATTTGTGGTCCGATTTCGGTGTTCTTGGTATGGTTAGACTCGTGTTGAGATAAAAAATCCGAAAATATAACTTTCGTAATTTTTCGAGAAGCGTACCGAAATTCGGGTTTTGGCAACTTTGTGGTTTTGGTGTAATTCGAATTGTTTTGATTGGGTAATGCCCATTTGGACTATTTTGATGTATTTCTATTAATTTTGATAAGATTCTACACCTGTGGAGGCCTATACTCGTGGCAAGAAAGTTGTTTCTTAGCGGTTTCGTACCGGAATTGAGGTAAGTGGCTTGTCTAACCTCGCGTGGGGGATCCTTCTCCCCTAGGATATTATGTGTTAATTTAAATGCCTTGTATGCAAGGTGACGGGCGTGTACATGCGCAGATTGTCGGAAACCACCTTACTTGAACTGTTCAAATTGTGATAATTCTTGTTATTTAGTTGATTTAATTGTGATATTCGTTTGAGATTAGTTGGAAAAGCATGATTAGATAGGATTACCTGTCTAAGTGCCTACTTGTTTTACTTGAACTTCTTGAAACTTATTGGTACTGGTTTTTGGTGTAATTGTAGTTATGTATTTCATATTTCTCTTATTTTTTGTGTTTATGGACTGCGGGTTCAATTCCCGGAGATCCAAGGGCTGCGAGTTCGATTCCCGGAGACCTAGAGTTGTAGTGTTGGTGGACTGCGGGTTCAATTCCCGGAGATCCAAGGGCTGCGAGTTTGATTCCCGGAGACCCGAAGTTTATTGAGATATTGAGATGCGAGTTCGATTCCTGAAGATCCCGAGCTATTGAGACACGGACTATGGGTTCAATTCCCGGAGATCCTGAGATATTGAGGTACGGATTGCTGGTTCGATTCCCGGAGATCCTAGGGCTGCGGGTTCGATTCCCGGAGATCCAGAGATACTGATGTAGGGACTGCGGGTTCAATTCCCGGAGATCCTGAGTTGTTGGATATAGAGAGGGATTGCGGGTTCAATTCCCGTAGATCCTGGACTTGTTGATTTGAATTTAAATTGTGTTGGTTACTCGTTGTTAGCTTAATTATAGACGGTTGAAGTAATTACTTTATCGTTGTTATTTCAGACTCATTCTTATTTAAACTACTTATTATTGTTATTATCATTATGTTATTGTCTCTCGGTAGGGCCCCGACCTTCCTCGTCACTACTCCATCGAGGTTAGGCTTGGCACTTACTGAGTACCGCCGTGGTGTACTCATAGTACTCTTCTGCACACTTTTGTTGTGCAGATCCAGGTATATCAGATCAGACACATTTCAGGTGATCTAGCAGTTCTACAGGAGGCTCGAGGCATGATCTGGTACATTCGCAGATCCAGGGAGTCCCCTTCTATTCTCAATAATGATAGCAGTTATTTCCCTTACTCTCATTGTATACATTCCTGATGTATAGAGCCACAATCGTACTCTTTCTTAGTCTGTGTTGCACGTGGGTTTCTGGGTCTTAATAGTATGTCGCTAATTTGTTTTGGCGAAGTGTATGTGTCGAGCGGCACTTATTACATTTCATTTACATTATTCACCTATTATCTTATCTTCTATTTATGAAATTGTATATTCCGCATCGTGTTAGGCTTACCTAGTCGCAAAGTCTGGGTGCCGTCATGACAGGTTCACGATTTGTGAACTAGGGTCGTGACAAGTTGGTATCAGAGCTCTAGGTTCGTAGGAGTCACGGGACACAGATCAGTTACTTAGATTCTCGCTGATCGATACGGAGAAGTTTGTTTTTATCTACGAGGGGCTATGTAACTGTTTAGGAAACTCTTTAATTCTTTGAATTCCTTATTGTGCGCCATTTATTCAGTTGGAGCCTATGTCATATGTTCTTTTGCATCCACTCGTGTATTGAAATTGCGCACTCGGTATCAAGTATGCGTCGACGGCTCGTGACGCTGCAGAGGGATTTCAAGGGAGTCAAGAATTTACTCTACCAATGTTACCGCGTGTCATCCATATCGATAATGCAAGAGAATTGAGAGATCTTCAATTGTGCGCATGGGGGTGGACTAGGTTCTGACATTCGGTTGATAAGTACGGTCTTGAGAAGGTTTACGTAACTGCCTAATCGTCACAGTAATGGTAGAATCACAAGGTGGATGTAGATCTAAAGATAGTTGGTGGTAATAAAGACTATGTGGTTCATATGGGATATCTATTTGGCGAAGGATTCAGCCAGAAGAGATACTGGGGGAAATGAGTTTAACTGTCTTAAGAAGGACATGTACCAAACGAATATCTTGGGCTGTCTTATGATGAAGACGTACGAATGTTTAAGGCTAGTATCATGGATTAGCAAGATGTATCTTATGGCTTCATGCCAAGTGAAAGGATTTCACTATCAACGATCAAATTATGGGTCATGTGTCATATCAGATTTGGCGTGCGATGTATTTAGGAGCTATTCAAAAAGTTCTTTGAAACTAGCGGATGGGTAAGAGTTGAGGCTCGTATGGTATGATGTTGGGACTTTTGATATTCATGTGTCCCTAATAAATTCTACCTTTCATTATCAGCAGGGAAGATTTCGGCGAAGGCTACATGGTGCTTCGTAGGTGTGAGAATCACAGTATGTCTTAAGCTGTCGTGGTAAAGAATACTCGATGCATGGAGCGAGAAGATGTTTAGTTGTATTGGGATGAGGTCATACCCTAGGGTGTCAGAGTGCTAATAGAGCACATGTGGTTATATTCGTTGGATCAAGTGAATTGCAGTTGAATAAGAGTTAATGACTTGAGAGAATGGTTCTAATGTGTTCGAGAGTTGTGTAATAGTGGCCTTGAGCTAAGTGAGAGAGTCCCACCGCTTACAATTGGGTCGCATGATTAATTACCTGTGTGAATTCTGGGTATTAACATTAATGGGCTATTGCAGCTACAAAAAAGGACCATGCGTGGTAATTGAGTATATGAATTGTTGAATGCATGTTATGTTTAGCCTTACTGGCTCACGTTCAAACTTGAGGGAGGATTCATGATTTACGCCTCGTATAGGTGCAGGTTGCGAGGTAAGTGGTTTTGCTGGGGGCTATATCAAGAGGGTATTCATATGTTATAAAATTCAGTAGAGTTGGTTGCGTACTGGGGCAAGTCGGGGCCGGATGGCTCTCAATAGCGGTCCTAGTGAATTCAAGAGGTAAAGTGTGGTGCATAATAATACTGAGACTATAAGTACAGTTGGGAGTCAAATTTTTTAAGCAACTTATGAAAAAGGGCACAAAATGTTCTATGATGTTTTGACTTGTGATATAGTATTTGAGAGACATGAAATGGTCGTCGTTCTTGAGATAGCATGGCCTCATTATTTAAGGTCACTCGGGGTGAGTGCGATTGGAATAAGTTAGGTATTGAAGGGAGATATTGACATTTCTAAGGCAATCAAGGATAAACTGGAAGAAAGTACATTGATTAGCCATAGTTGAGTTGGCATATTGGTGTCAATGATCGGTTCATGCAACGTGATCGAGCTATGCATGTGATTTGTGGCGGTGCATTTGAGGCTTGTCGGTCGCAGGGATTAATGTTATTCTGAAGTATTCTTCTGTTAGGGGCCTGTTACGTGTAGGCAGATCTCGAGAAGGGTTATGATGGCTTGGACCACTACTTAGAGATTGGCATATTCGATGGTTATGAGAATTCGCCTGTATGTTGCTATAGTTCTCCTGAAGTGAGTTAAATAGAAAGTCTTATGTGATGAAGTATTAGCCTATCATCTGTTCTAGAGTTGTGATGGAAATCGTGTCTATCGTATATCGGCACGTGAGGTGCAGTGAGTGGTATGGAATTTGAAGTAAGGACCAAGGTCGCAGTTTGGTCAACGAATTGTGATATAAAGAGCTTGGATGAGCAGGAAAGGAGTTTCAATGTTTTGAGTAAGATGGGTATTAACGTCAGTATCACTTGAGATCGGTGTTCTGTGAGAAAGGCTTTGCATCCTGTTAGGGACTCCTGATCGCTTTTCAGTGTTAGTGTAGCCGGTGGTTTGAATGTGCATGCCCGTTAATTATTCGGAAGATGGTGGGAGCTTGTCCCACAAGAAGATTGTATATGTGTGACATATAGTCACTTGATTGGTTAGAAATTTAAACCAAGTATGAGGATTTTGGTGATATCATCCATTCGAGAATTTATGCCTGGAGGGCACTCTGCTTATTGGGTTATAGACCTGTGAAATATTATTGGCTAAGCTTGGCATGACCAGGATAGACTTAAGGTCGGTGGATAGATTTAAATGTGGAAGTGAACCTTGCGTCAGGCTAGTTGTGTTTCTTCCAGCAATGCGCCCCTTATGGAGGGGTAGTCGCGGTCTTATTTCGTGGTTAGTTAAATCATGTAAAGATATATTGCGCCGTATGAGTTGTGAGACGGCTTGGTAAATTCCTTATGTGTTGAGGTTCCGCTCAGCGGTGATGTTATATGAGCATGATGGATCTTGAGAATTAGATTATGTATCGCACCACAGTTGTGCTTGAGTTTGTAGCCTATAGCGCTATATGTTTCCTTGCGAATGATATCATGCACCTTAGTGTGCTTATGATCGATATTCAGCTCGACGTATGGCTCCTTGTGTGAGTTTTATATTTGGATCGGGTGGCACGCTGCCATAGTTATACCGTTTGGATCGGGTGGCACGCCGCCATGGTTATATTATTTGGATCGGGTGGCACGACGCCATGGTTATATTGTTTGGATCGGGTGGCACGCCGCCATGGTTATATTGTTTGGGTCGGGTGGCACGCCGCCATGGGTATATTGTTGGGATCGGGTTGCTCGCCGCAACAGTATAATGTTTATTTCGGTGTCCATATTTGCTTTTATGTGTTCTGTTTCCTATTTTTCTGAGGAAGTCCATGTTAGTGTGAGAGTTGAATAGTTATCTCTAGTGTTTGCCTTCCTTTTGTATCACGTACGAATTAGCGGCCTACTGACACATTGTTTCATCTTGTAGGACTTTTGATTATGTCTGAGGTGGCTTATCGCCTGAGCAGTTCGTACTGGGTGAGATGAGGTTATGGGATTTGGGGTCAGTGCAAACTGATTATATGAAGTATATTATAGAGAAAAAGATCATTCTCTGGTTTAGGACAAGGTAATGGATCTTGCCAGGAGTATAAACCCAATGAATTGCTGATTCAGTAGTTAGTTAGGAATATCGACACATCTCTTCCATCGTGTCAGTATTGTAAAAGTTAGAACAAGACCTATGTAGACCATGAGGTGCAATGAGAGCATCTGATTCGTCGAATTATTGGCTAATTTGGTCAGAGAATATTATATTGGTCGTGTGGATTTTGTGTTGCAAGGTAAGAATCCAGCAAGGTTATGCAGTCATGTTTGAGGACGGCGTGTGAGGAATAATTAAGTGATCTCTTGATGAAAACAGGCCTGACATAGAATTCCGGATGTTAGAATTAGGCTCTAAGACTTATTTGTTTGAACAAGAGGGAATATCTTCAGATTATATCATGCTAATGTGCTCAGCTGAGTCCGAGATTTATTGGCCCTTTTGAGATTTTGAGGCGTATTGGGGAGGTTACTTATGAGCTGGCCTTACCTCCCAGCCTAGCCGGGGTCTATCCCGTGTTTCATGTTTCTATGATCCGGATGTATCATGGTAATTCATTGCACTTGTTGGATTTCAGCTCAGTCCAGTTGAAGAGGGATCTATCTTATGTTGAGGAGCCAGTTGAAATTTTGGACAGGCAAGTCAGGAAGCCGAGGTCAAAGAACATTACATCTGTGAAAGGTCCAGTGGCGGGGTCAGCCGACCGAGGAGGCTACTTAGGAGACCGAGCAGGATATGCGCAGCCAGTACCCTCATCTCTTCTCCACTCCAGGTATGTTTTCTACACTCGTTCGAGGACGAATGAACTTTTTAAGTGTGGGAAGATGTAATGACCCGGCCAGTCGTTTTTCAAATTTACGCCCCGATCCCCAATTTAACTGTTCCCCTAAGTCCATTTCTGCAATTGTAGTTTGCCGGGAGGTTCGGTTCTAGAATTTGGAGTATTTTGGGACACTTAGTCCCTAAATGGGAGCTTTATAATTGAAAAATGGCCCGTATTCGGAAAAGTGTTAAGAAGACCTCGAAATAGAAATCTGATGGTTTCATTAGCTCCGTTAGGTGATTTCGGGGTTGGGAGCGCGTTCGGAATGTATTTTGGAGGTCTGTAGCTCAATTAGGCTTGAAATGCCGAAGTTTGAAATTTTTGGAAATCCGATCGATAGGTGAGATTTTGTTCCAGGCGTCGATGGAATTCCGAAAGTTGAAGTAGCTTCGTTAGGTGATTTTGGATATGTCTGCAAATTTTCATGTCATTCGTACATCGTTTGGTCGAGTTTTCGATAGCATGTAGGTTTCAGAAGTTTTGGATGAAACTTAGGCTTGAATTCACTTTGATTTGGTGATTTTCGTGTTTATGGACGTGTTTTTATGATGGGAACAAGTTAGCATGATGATTAGGAGTATGTTGGTGTTTTTCTTTGAAGTCCCGGGGGCCTCGGGATGATTTCGGATGCCCAACAGGTCATTTTTGAAAGTTTTTGAACTGTTGTTTTGGTATCTGGTATTGTTCTTCGCGTTCGCGAGGGTCCTATCGCATTCGCAAAGAAGTATTTGTCCTCTAAGACTTTTTTCTTCGCGTTCGCGATGAGGGCATCGCGTTCGCGAAGAAGGATTTTCCATCAGGGACTTTGTTCTTCGCGTTCGCGAACAGTGCCTCGCGTTCGCGAAGAAGGATTTTTCTGTCGCACAGGTCCTACTTTGGAAGCTCATATCTTTTTATCTACAAGGAAATTTGAGGTGATTCAAAAAAATAGGTTGTAAATCATTGAATCTTGTTTCCAAAAATATATTATAATAGTCATTTCGAGTTGTGTGTAAAAAGTTATGATCATTGCAATAGAGGCTGGCTGAGCAAAGTTGGAAAATATATTTTTGGGAGTTTGTTCTTCGCTAATGCGAGAGAAGGACCGCGAACGCGAAGAACAAATACCTGGGCAGCAGAATAAAGTCCAAACTTCGTCCCATTTGCCATTTTTGATGATTTGGAGCACGGTTAAGGCGATTTTCGGGAGCTTTTTGGACAAATCAAAAGGGTAAGTACTCTTAACTCAATTTTGGTTGTATAACTCGAATCTATTGCAAGTTTTAGTGTTTAATTTGAGAATTTTTGTTGAAACGGGTAGAAAATCCTCTTGGATATAATCAAGGATTTGATGGGCCATTTGTGGTCCGATTTGGGTGTTCTTGGTATGGTTAGACTCGTGTTGAGATAAGAAATCCGAAAATATAACTTTCGTAATTTTTCGAGAAGCGTACCGAAAGTCGGGTTTTGGCAACTTTGTGGTTTTGGTGTAATTCGAATTGTTTTGATTGGGTAATGCCCATTTGGCCTATTTTGAAGTATTTCTATTTATTTTGATCAGATTCTACACCTGTGGAGGCCGATACTTTGGCAAGAGAGTTGTCTCCTTGCGGTTTCGTACCGAAATTGAGGTAAGTGGCTTGTCTAACCTCGCGTGGGGGAACCTTCTCCCCTAGGATATTATGTGTTAATTTAAATGCCTTGTACGCGAGGTGACGAGCGTGTACATGCGCTGATTGTCGGAAACCACCTTACTTGAGTTGTTCAAATTATGATAATTCTTGTTATTTAGTTGATTTAATTGTGATATTCGTTTGAGATTAGTTGGAAAAGCATGATTAGATAGGATTACCTGTCTAAGTGCCTACTTGTTTTACTTGAACTTCTTGAAACTTGTTAGTACTGGTTTTTGGTGTAATTGTAGTTATGTATTTCATATTTCTCTTATTGTTTGTGTTTGTAGATTGCGGGTTCAATTCCCGGAGATCCAAGGGCTGCAGGTTCGATTTCCGGAGACCTGGAGTTGTAGTGTTGGTGGACTGCGGGTTCAATGCCCGGAGATCCAAGAGTTGCGGGTTTGATTCCCGGAGACCCGGAGTTTATTGAGATATTGAGATGCGGACTGCGGGTTCGATTCCTGAAGATCTTGAGCTATTGAGACACGGACTGTGGGTTCAATTCCCGGAGATCCTGAGAAATTGAGGTACAGATTGCTGGTTCAATTTCCGGAGATCCTCGGGCTGCGAGTTCAATTCCCGGAGACCCAGAGATACTGATGTAGGGACTGTGGGTTCAATTCCCGGAGATCCTGAGTTATTAGATATAGAGAGGGACTGCGGGTTCAATTCCCGTAGATCCTGGACTTGTTGATTTGAATTTATGTTGTGTTGGTTACTCGTTGTTAGCTTAATTGTAGACGGTTGCGGTAATTACTTTATTGTTGTTATTCCAGATTCATTCTTATTTAAAACTGCTTATTACTGTTATTATCATTATGTTATTGTCTCTCGGTAGGTCCATGACCTTCCTCGTCACTACTCCATCAAGGCCAGCACTTACTAAGTACCGTCGTGGTGTACTCATACTACTCTTCTGCACACTTTTTTTGTGCAGATCCAGGTATATCAGATCAGGCACATTTAAGGTGATCTAGCAGCTCTTCAGGAGGCTCGAGGCATGATCTGCTACGTTCACGGATCCGGGGAGTCCCTTTCTATTCTCACTAGTGATAACAGTTATTTCCCTTACTCTTATTGTATAGACATTCCTGATGTATAGAGCCACAGTTGTACTCTTTCTTAGTTTGTGTTGCCCGTGGGTTTTCAGGTCTTGGTAGTATGTCGCTAGTGTGTTTTGGCAAAGTGTATGTGCCGAGCTGTACTTATTATATTTCATTTACATTATTCCGCTGTTATCTTATCTTGTGTTTATGAAATTGTATATTCTGCATCGTGTTAGGCTTATCTAGTCGCGAAGGCTGGGTACCGTCATGACAGGTTCACGATTGGTGAACTAGGATCGTGACATACCATCAAGGAAGCAATGTCTTCCTCCGAGGCACAATGGAAGAAAGTTGTCAATAGTGAAATAGAATCCTTATTGAGCAACCATACTTGGGAATTGGTTGATCTTCCTCTAGGTAACAAAATGTTGGGTTCTAAATGGATTTTCAAGAAGAAAATAAAAGATGATGGTACTATTGACAAAGACAAAGCAAGAACTGTTGTTAAATAATTTAGACAACAAGAAGGACTTGACTATTTTGACACATATTCGCCGGTAACAAGAATTACATCTATTCGGATGCTAATAGCGTTAGCCGCCTTGTATATTCTTCAAATCCATCAAATGGATGCAAAAACAACCTTCTTAATGGTGATTTAGAGGAAGAAATCTCCATGGACCAACCTGAAGGGGTTGTGGTTCAGGGAAAAGAAAAGAAGGTGTGTCGACTTGTTAAGTCTCTTTATGGACTAAAACAAGCACCCAAGCATTGGCATGCGAAATTTGACCAAACAATATTGTCAAATGGATTTAAGATTAATGAATGTGATAAATGTGTTTACATTAAGAACGTTCCAAATCATATAGTCATTGTTTGCTTATATGTTGATGATATGCTAATAATGAGCAAAGACATTGCCGATATCAAGCTACTAAGCGCATGCTTGCTAGTAGGTTTGATATGAAAGACTTAGGAGTTGCCGATGTAATTCTAGGAATTAAAATCATGAGGACTCCTCAAGGTCTAGCTTTGTCTCAATCACATTACGTGAAATGGTACTTGAAAAATTCAAACACTTGGAATTTAGAAGTGCAATGACTCCAATTGACTTAAACTATCATCTTATGAAGAATAAAGGTGAAAGTACATCTCAAATGGAGTATACTCGTGTGTTGGGAAGCTTAATGTACATCATGAACTGTACACGACCTGATATAGCTTGTGCAATAAGTAAACTTAGTCGATTCACAAGTAATCCCAACAAACATTACTGGGTGGCAATGAAACGAGTTCTGGGATACTTGGAGTATACCCAAGACTACGCTTTGCACTACAATAAATATCATGCAGTTATCGAAGGATATAGTGATGTAAATTGGATAACCGGCTCAACAGAAACAAAGTCCACAAGTGGATATGTGTTTACGGTTGGTGGAGGAGCAATATCTTGGAAGTCTTCTAAACAGACGTGTATTGCTCGCTCTACAATGGAATCAGAGTTTATAGCATTGGATAAAGCCGGTGAAGAAGTTGAATGGCTTCGAATTTCTTAGAAGACATTCCATACTGGCCAAAACTTTTGACTCCTATTTGCACACATTGCGATAGTAAGACTGCAATAGGACAGGCAGGGAGCGCTATGTACAACGGAAAGTCTCGTCATATTCGACTAAGACATAACACCGTTAGATAACTACTTTCTAGTGAAATTATCACTATTGATTATGTAATATCAAAGGATAATATTGCGGATCCGCTTACAAAAGGCTTAACTAGAGAGGGAATTGATAAATCGTCTAAGGGAATAGAACTATGCCGAGGACAAGTCAACATGGCGGTAACTCTACCTAGAATTTTGGATGTTCCTAGATCTAGGTTCAAGGAGATCAAACAAAGTTGTGATTGACCGGTTCAACATTGTCAAAGTAAAATCTTTGGTCCCTTCTCGTGATGAAGACAATGTTCAGTAACAAGGATAGAACTTTACATGTACTTTAAGGATTACCTAAGTTTGATGTAATAGTTATCAAATAGTGTCAATCTAAAGGATTACACGTTTAAGAATCACCTATGTAAGTGTGAAGTGGAAACCGCTTCAATGAGAATTCTGTAAGGCCAATTCTCTATGCACTTATGAGACCAGGCAGTGTTCATAGCTGAAACGAACACAAGAATGAGAACTACAAAATGGTTAAGGGTTGATTGTGTGACATATAATTGTCTATGTATACACTAAAATTCGACGGTTCAAAGATATCAAATCTACCGATTGACTAAGTATATCCGATATATGTTCACTACGGAAAGTTCAAAGGGAAACCTATTTATCCAGATGCGATATTGCAAAATCACATAGCTTTCATCTATGATCTTTCTTGATACAGCCATTCCCATTCATGTGGGGGATTGTTGGACTTTAAGTCATTTGGGCTTTAAAGTAAAAGAAGTGTGAATTTAAAATGGAGAAAAATAAAATGGAGGAAAAATAAAATTTTAAAGAAATGAATTTTTTCTTGCACTTTGTCCGTCATTGGTGAGGGACAACCACATTTGTGTGCTTATATGTAGAATCACTTCTTAAAGCTCTTAAAAGTAGTTGAAGAGAATGAACACTCGTGTCGTCGTCGTCGCTCCCTCGGCTCGGCTCAGCTTCGGCTTCGGCTTCGACTTTGGATTTGGAAAATGATCGATAAGATTATTTTTTGGACAAAAATTTATTCTATTATTTAATAAATAATTAAATGCCAAATCACTGCTGAAACTACATGAGAACCTGAAGGTTTAGAAGGCCTCTCTGGCCGCGGTTCTGCCATGACCGCGGTGGAGCCGTGGCAGTTAGATTCAGAGAGGCTCTCTGGCCGTGGTTCTGTCGCGATCGCGGTAGAACCGCGACAGGCGGCGTATTTTCTGAAAAGGTACATTTTCCAGACACCTCTTCTGATATTTGCCTATAAATTCTGAGGCAAGGCTGCATTTTCAAGATACGAAAAATATTCCAAAACTTCTTTCTTTCTAAATATATTGCATCCTAGTATCTCTCTCTCAAATTCGTAAGTGTGATTTTGCTCCGTTCTTTGAGTTCGTTGGTATCCTGCAGTTTGTATTGCCACTGTTGCAGGAAGGTTTATTCCGTTTTATCCTGGAAGGACTTAATCCATTACCTTGGCAACATGTGAGGGGGTTAAAATTCATTAAGGACACACAAGAAAATTGTAAACTCGAAAATTTCTGATTCTTCTACATTTTTTTATTCTTCTAACAGTTTTTTAATTTTATTTTAACACATTGACACTAACCGCATATGTATAAAAACAATATCACGATTGTATAATCACGTATATGCTACGTCTAGAGATTTTCATTGTGCCCTTGTCTCTAATTAAAGGAAAAATAAACGTGATTGAAACAGATCAGAGAGTCAAAAATAACTAATTAGTTAGTGAAGCCATATGAGAGGGTAAAAGATAATTGGTTAGTTGGTGAAGCAGAAAGTCACTAATCACAAATAATTCAAACTCTAGGCATATTGCACTAGTTTCACTTTCTGCGTCATGTATGTTAACAATACCGATTGTTCAAATAATGAAAAATAAACTTGCACCCATGCATTTTTCAGTTTAGTAAATACAAATATAAAAAGAACATTAGACACAATCGAATGCCAAGATCTTATTTTTATTAAATGATTGAATTTAGAGAAAAACTAATAAGTTATCACGTTTTTTATAAAATTGATCTGAATCCTTAATATGAAATTTAAAGTGCTTTAATCTAAATTTGAAAATACATTAAATTTTCAATTCCTATACTTTGTTTCGTGTTTCGAGCAAATTCAATGTTAATTAATCATGACTAAAAAGTAAAGTATACTTATTATGGATACTATTCTTAATAAGTGTGTAACTGTTGTTGAGAGAAAATTCTCTATGATTATATGGGCAACAATACTTGAAATTAAATTGACAAACAATATACATAAACACTAAAGACAACAAAATATATTGAAAAATATAATATTAGGATATTATCCTGATTTTTTAAATTTGAATTTTACCTTTTCTTGAATAAAGAAAAATAGTTTACTATAATTGATTTTATTTTTCCTAAAAGAAAAATATAGTTCTCTAGCATATTTGACTAATATTTTTCTTGGAGAAGAAATTTTACACTTTTATAACTTGTGACTCATGCATTCACACAACAATACAATATTATCCACGCATATATTCTTTAAAATAGTCTTGTTTAGGGGGAGATGATTCTCTCAATAGTCTTTATATTTTCGTTTATATTAGGTTTATGATATATAAGTCAATTGACCAATAACATAATAAGAAAATGATATAACATCTAGCACAGTGTGAAAATATCCCAAAACCAGTATAACACCTCCCACAGAATCGGGAGTCATAAGTCATGAGCCTCTACCAGAATACAACTGTAATACTGTATACAACTGTGACTACAAGTGCAGAAATGTCTAAAGATAAGATAAGATAGACGGGAGTGTCAGGTCCTGCAGACGCTAGCAACTACCTTGACAGTCCAGATGAAGCACTCTGAGCAGCTGAGAAGTCAGCCCTACTGTGATGTACCTGGATTTGCACACAAGGTGCAGGGAGTAGCGTGAGTACTTCCAACTTAGTGGTAATAAGTATGGGTAAGACAGCGTAGGTAAGAACACCAATAAAGCACTAAGCAAGGTTATACAACAATATCCTTTACCATTATTAACATAATCAGTATCAGAACCAACAATATCAACTAAACATTACAACACGTATATCTAAATGCAATGCAATGCATGAACATGACCGCTACGGCGTGTAGCCCGATCCATTTGAGTACCCGTGCTCACTGTGGGGGTTCGGACTCCGGAGGGGCTCCTACAGCTCAAGCACAATATCAATGATATGCTGCGGCGCGCAGCCCAATCCACTACCAGTCCAGCTACATGCAATGCAAGCCTCACAGGCACAGAAATATCATTAGAAATCTCTTTTATCAATATCAGTAGAAAACAATATTTTCAAAAATATCAGGGATTGGAAAACCATTTTAGACAGTGATAGCTCAGAACTGGTATCAGAATAACATGCTATAATCATAGAAGCAATGATAATGATCCTCACGGGATCCAAATAATTGGCTCACAGCCCCAAAGTTATCCACAACCATCCAAGTAGGAGGTTTACCAGCTCAATAATAGCCAACAACACAGTATAGTATTACCAAGTCGGACTAAGCCATAGTCCCAAATCACAATCGACCCCGCACTCATAGGAGAGTACGTGTCTCGTCTCAATACAGCGTGACATAGTGATATACCGGAGTTTGGAACCCGCTGGTCATCACCCGCACCTATTGCTCACCTCGACTCGGCTCGAAGACTAGCCCGCAATGCACTCTCACGTTGAGAGCATCTTGTGCAGAATACTATTCTTCACGTGCCACCTCCTACCAGCAACAGTTACTAGGTAACTCCACACACAAAGGCTTGGATATATGGGAAAAAGTCACCTTATTATTTATTGCCCCCTCCCCATACCACTCACATACATTGTGTCAAGCGTATTTTCAGGTACTTGGAGGGTACTCTAACTTATGGTCTAACTTTGAGTGCCCTATCTCTGACTTACATGGTTATTGCCTACTCGGATGCTGAGTGGGCTGGTTGTCCTGATAGTCACCGTTCTACTTCAGATTTTGTTGTGTTCCTAGGATCTAATCTTATCTCTTGACGTGCAAAGAAGCAACCAACAGTTTCAAAATTGTCTACAAAATCTAAGTACCGGGCTATTGAATACATTATTGCTGAGACTTATTGGATTCGTCACATCCTTTGCGAGCTTGGTATCTTTCTTCATGAACGAATTCGTGTTTTGTGTGACAACATCAGTTCAACTTACATGACCGGTCATGATCGCTCGAAACACATTGTTGTTGATTTTCATTTTGTGAGTGATAAGGTTTCACAAGGAGATCTTATAGTTCAATATTTTCCGACACATTTACAATTAGCAGATATCTTTACAAAGGGTCTGCCTTATGTCCCTTTTGTTTTCTTCGAGACAATCTGTTCTTTACTTACCCCGTGCAGATTGAGGGGATATATTAGTGAATACATAATAGGTAGAATTACTTTAGTCTTACACTGTGTATTCTAAAGAGTCCTAATTTACATAACCTTATACTCTAGGTAGAGTACCCTATAATTATATTATATATAGTAGACAAAGCTCTCACGTTGAGAGCATCTTGAGCAGAATACTATTCTTCACCTGCCACCTCCTACCTGCAGTTAGCAGGTAACTCTACACACTAAGGCTTAGATAAATGGGAATCATCTTATTATTTATTGCAACCCCCCCCCATTTGAACCTAATACATTCATGATGTTACTGTGTACTTATCTCCAATTAAAGAGAAAACTGAATGTAAAAGAATATATTGCTCGGACTCATCGTTTGGCTGCATGTCAGATCCTTCCGAAGTAGTGCATTTTTTGAGAATCTGACACAGACGCAGCAACATTTTTGGAGAGCCGCATAACATGATATGTTCATCCTTTCCAACAGATTATAATGTTCTTAGTTGCGTCTTCGGATTCAAATAGCATTGGTATTGACAATCCAATAAGATCAAGCATAGCTTATAGAAATGTTGCTCTAGGTCATCCACGGCGACTGCTCTTTGTGTTGGAAAAATTGGATGATTATGGAGAATAAAAGGTTTAGCTTGAGGCGTGTCAAGGACACCGTCCTTAAGGATATTTCGCCTACACCGAGATAAATAATATTAGGCGTATCCCCCAGGATTCAACAAGCTCTTCTAGTATAAACTAGGAGCAGAAACAACAAAGTTTAACGAGATGAAAATCCAGCACAAAGAAAAAGAAAAGAAAAGTTTTTACTATTTCTTCTTCACACACATTTCAAGGTGAAACAAAGAGGTATATATATTGTCTAAAAATAAGATAGACTATCCAATGAAAAACCAGTCAAATACATAAAGCCACAAAGGCTTTTTACGTTGGAAAAAGCCATTAAGGCTAAGAAACAGTAAAGCCAATAAGGCTATACATAACTGATTCAAACTTATCAAAATAGCCGTTATAAATATTAATAATTATTCAAAATAATTAGTGTAATAAAGATTCATTAATCTAATATTAAAATAATGAACCTAGACATAATTTTAGACAATTCTTTTTGAGATATTAAAACTAATTTTTTTTCAACAATCCCCCACATAGCTCAAAAAGAATATTATAAAAAAATTGCTGGATTTTCACAAATGAGCATAATGCGTCGAATCTGGTGTCTCTTGGACTATGAACCAGACCTAGACATAATAAGATTAAACTTACAGAACAAATGGTGAAGTTTAGAACTTCTATGAACCAAGAATTCTTTTGTAAGTTTAGTGTCTTATCTATCACATTACACTCGCACACACTTTGTTGTTTATCGCGGTTTTGCGCTAATAGGCCATGCGCGCGCCTGGTTTTCATGAGTGCTCTAGAAATTTCGCCACAAATTTCATAGGAGCGGCCCCACTCCACACCCATATAGGTCCATCCATCAAGTGTATTCTGCAGTGCAATACACCACCTATAAAGGCTATGGATTATTAGATTAAGAGTTTAATAACTCAACCTCACATTCATTGCAGTCTTGCACTATGTACACATACACCATAGGAAGAGACATATATTAATAGTGCACATTTGATCAACTAATGACTTGTTATTACCCATATGAACCTAATTCATGGGATCTCCAATCACATAGGTTGGGTTACCATCATTGTTGATACATCTCAAATTGGCAAAAGTCTCAACCCCTCGATGTTTCACTTATAAGTCAAAGGATCGGCCAAATCCTCTTTTGACTACACATAATATATATAAAAAATTCTCATATCTAAGCAATTGCTTTATCACATAACGTCTCGAGATATATACACTTCCCATTGAGAGATTTATTTTCTTACAATGGTTATTGCGCCTTGGCAATCACAATTCATCGACTTAATTATCGTCGGTTTAACTCAACAAAAGGTTGCTTAATCAACCTCACTTCCAAGCAATTTTAATACCACGACACTTACCAAAAGGTGATCACACAATAGCTAGCTAGTTTTTTCTCATATGAATCAGAGATTCAATATCATCAATTGTATCTTTCTAATACAGTGGAAAATTCGCATACAAAATACTAACGTGTAGTATTTCTCAAATAAAGTATAAAATCATCTCAAATGAAATAAAACTTGACTTCTATACTTGTGCCTTTTGAAACATCTTTCAACTCATGGAAATTTATTTTCTTTATGTATCTTCCATAGTCAAGCACCAAAACAAAATTTTCAACAATATAGAAGCAACTTTAACTTCTACAGAAATATCTCAAATCAATAGGAACCGGATCATAATTCAATGATTTTTTCATCACCCAGGGATCCATAATGAAATAACTTTTCGGAGCCAAATTTACACCATACTTTTGATCTTCCAATATAATTTTTTTTTCACAAAAAATTTCATTTTTGTAAGGCTTTATTAAAATATTTTTTCCCTTCTTCAGATCAAGCTAGATAACTCAGGACACCATGTTCCCCCACATTTTCGAAAATTTCAAGTTAAGGAGATAACATTTTCACAACTCATAATTTCACCAATTTATAAACAACAAGCTAATAATATAGCTTCACCCCGAGATTATCATACGAAACAATAAGCATGCAATTTATTAATTAATTGAAAAATCACAGTATCTTAAGTAATAAAATTAACAAATATTTAAATATGGTACATCATCACAAGAAAAATCAAACCATTTAATCTTATATGCATTTTTGTCAATACTAATTCACTCAAATCTCCAATTACAGAAATATAATTAATCTGTCCAAAAGATAGAGATTTATCTTTTAAAAAAAATTCTTCAAAGCACATATGTCTTGATAAAAGTTTGGATAAACCATATTCAGGTGATTTCAAAGAAAATAAAAATACATCAATTGAAATTTTTCCAAACTTGGCATAGCAAATTTCATCAATTCTGCTATTGAAAAGATTCATTTTAGAATAAAGCGATTTCTTAAATAAATATAATTTTATACTCCGGATTGAATTATATAACTATAAAAATCTACAATTATGTAGACTTAGCCCCGCGCATTCAAATACTAGAAAAAGCGTACCTTAATTTTGTAGTACAATTTATCCTCCATAATGCGATCAAGCACAAAATTAAAATAGCTTGATTAACATATTGCAGCCCACAAAAATAATTTGAATACATAATGATATCCTCCATGATACCATTATGCAAACGTGAATTGCATATCCCATTTTCAGAATTAGAGCAACAACTTGAACATCATCAAATTTGATTCTCCATAAAAAGAAGGTGGAAATATCCTTAAGATTGTTGGAAAAATTGGATGATTATGGAGAATAAAAGGTTTAGCTTGAGGCGTGTCAAGGACACTGTCCTTAAGGATATTTCGCCTACACCGAGATAAATAATATTAGGCGTATCCCCCAGGATTCAACAAGCTCTTCTAGTATAAACTAGTTTCTGCTCCTAGTTTATACTAGAAGAGCTTGTTGAATCCTGGGGGATACGCCTAATATTATTTATCTCGGTGTAGGCGAAATATCCTTAAGGACAGTGTCCTTGACACGCCTCAAGCTAAACCTTTTATTCTCCATAATCATCCAATTTTTCCAACACTTTGTACACCAGAGGCCAATGATAAGAATATACATTCTTGAGAAGAAAAATCAAATGCAAGATGAAAATGAATAGCATTAATGTGTATTTTTACACTCAACATTGGATGAATGAACACTAAATGAAGTCATTACCAACACAAAAGAAGAGGCCCTTTAATCAAGCCAAAAACAATCCCTTGATGGTTTATACTCACAAGGCATAAAGCAGTGCAACGAAAGATCCTAGAGCTATTGGCCACAGATGTATGGTTCGAGACAAAGTATTAGCACCATTACATTGGTCATTAGCACCACTGAAGCATCCAGGCCTAGTTACCTTAGGCTCTCCTCCCTCCGTGACAAAGCTGCTCTTCGGTTTGCCATTGCTGAAGAGTACACACCAGAAATAGGGGCCACCACCATCGGAGCCACTCACAGCAGCACCAACCTCCGTGTGATTCTTGCTGTTGAGAATATCCAAACTCTTGCTATTTCTTATAAGAATATCGTTGAATGCTTCAGAAGGTTCGGCATACTTGGATTGACAAGCAAGAAATCTTCCAGTTATTTGAGCAAGTGAGGATGCCTCCACATCACAGTTAGGGGCAAAAGTTTCGGCAAACTCAGATTCAGCAGGTTTCTTGGCATCTGGCCCTCCAACTGCACTACATTCACCTTGGTATGCTTTAATATATTGCAAAGCCAAGCATGCCAAGCCAGGGTTGTTGTATAAGGAGGATAATTTATTTCCGGTCCTGTTACTATTAAGCACAGCTACCAGCTCATCAGCAGGATTATCTGTTACCTTAGCTGTATTTTTTATCAAGAACATAAGCGTTAGAGGTTGATCACAAGGGCAATAATGGTGAATCAAGGTCAAGAAACTGTCTGCTCAAGGAATATGCATTGGAAATGACAAGGGCAAATTACATCTAACCGAAGGAACTTGAGAGACATGTTGGTATGTTTTTGACTAGTAAAAGTAATTAAGTATCTAAGCCTAACTAAAGGAAGAAGAACCCGAGAAGGGGATAGTAAGCATCATTTAGGTTGTGACTGTAATTCTAGCATACTCAGGAAACATAATCAATGCCAACTATATTTATCAAGAGAGTTAGAAGGAGAAAAAGTGAAGATACAAGATCAGGATGCAACATAGTTTTCAAAGGCATAAACTAAAGCAACTAGAAAAAAAATCTAGAGCAGTGTCCTTTCATTTAGGTATCTTATCATGTTACCACAAGTTACCACAAGTTACAAAGAGCAAAAAGCCAATTTTAGTAGCTTCCCCTATACAACTCTAAACATTTTACTCAAAATCAAGGATGACCTTATTGAACCAGCAAGAAGACTTGTAACCTAGATTTTGCAGTTGAACTAGATAGTTTCTTGTCTACGCCATATATTCAACATCCTCTGTTCTAAATTTCAAATACCGCTGGCTAGGTTAACAAGGCAACAATCACACAGAATCCAAGGTTCTATTATTATGATATACCTCTGGCAATTTTCTAATTGTACAAATAAGCTATCCCAAAGCACAATTTTGCAGACTACTACTTATGTTTTTTGGGGTTGCAACAAGAGGCGACGCCACGATTTAGAGCTTATGGTTTCGGGGTTTTAGTCCTTATAAATTAAGGGATTCTAAATTAATAATTTTTTACATATTCAATGAACTTCTTAAGTCAAATACATGGTCTGGACCAAAGCGACTTGGTTCAGCCGAACCCGTAGTCGATAGTCTAGCTCCACCATTGGTTACAACATACCATTACCAATATACGTGGGAAATGGTCAATATTGAGCAACCAGATGATTTAATTAACAAAGTAGATCTACCTCAGAAACTATGCACTTAATATATAACTACTGTCCCTTTTTTTCGGGATAAGGAATTACTACTATCTTGTTTGCATGAACTTAAAATCATCAATGTTGAAATCACTCAGCACATTATAGTTTATTAAGCAAAAACATACACAAGAACAAGTTTTTGATGATTCCAAATATAGTCTTACAAAAATACTCCACTTAAGGATCTTTAGAAAAGGACACTGTACTATCTTGGAACTCAATTCTTAAGTAGATCCAAGACTAAGATGGGCACAAGAATCAAACAGTGGAACACATTTACCATTAGTTCATGGATAAACAAAGAGTAGCAAATACCGCAAGATTCTTATAAAAAACCTTCAGTAAAACAGCCCACTCAACACAAATCTACTCAGCAGATAATCAATGAAACTATAATTCAAGTAACAATAAGAGAACCCACTTGAAATGTCAGATCACAAACACATATTCCCTCTTAACTATACAACGAACAGAACACAAATTAGCAATATTTATTCAGAGAAGAACGAACAAGAGGAATCTTTACTTTGAACATTTGAGGCAGAAGCAGAGATGAAGAAAATGCAGAGAAGAAGGAACCATTGAGCCATTGTTATTTCTATGAAGTTGTCGGTGGGTTAAGTGAGCTTTTCTTGAATGTATATAAGAGAAGCTAGCTGTTAAGCAGAGGAAGAAACAGCTTGCAGTGGGTCTCGCTCTGTTACTATGTCTATTTCGATCTGATACTTTATAAATGAAGCGACACTATATTGCATTTAATTACTATAATGCCACCAACCGAAAGCTCATTTCCAACTGATATAATATGTATTTAATGACAAAACTGCCCTTCAAAATCTCCATGACATAAGACCACCTTTTTGCGACAATTTACCGTTCGAATTGCAGAGTTCGAGCTTTAACTTTCTAGTTGTATTCAGTTTCGATATTGTACTACACTTGACTAAAGGCTCGTTTGGTACGTAATATGAGGGTAATTAATTTTGATATTAAATTTACGTTTGGTTGGAAGAAAATCATGATATAATTAAATCTGAAATTAATTATTTCGAAATTTTAGTGTCATTTTATCCAAATGAGAGAGTGGAATAATAATTCGGGGATAACTAATTTCGAAAAAATTAATCTTGGGATAACTTGTTTCCTAACCAAACGGACTCCTAATTGTGTCAAAAAAATCTATCTATATAGAATAGGAGAAGCAAAAACATTACATTAAGATAAGTGTCTTAATTACAAAAAGCCAAGTGGCATTGTTAAGACAAATTAAACTACTTTTCTAACTAAAATATGGTTGAGGGTTGGTTTAGGTTAGTTAATTTCTTTATTTTATTTTTTAAAATTATTTTCTTTTTTCTTTTTTGAAATAAAAAGTATATTTACTCATTAAAATTTAAAATATGAAAAGCCAAAAAATATTATTAAACAAGTAATATGCTAATAATCTATCTATATATTAAATCAAAGAAAAAGGCACCACATAATCCAAGTGATAGCCTAGAAAAATGTCACATGACATAATTAATTAATAACCAAAAAAATTATTTATTAAAAATTAACAAAGAAATCAACTATCTAAATTAACTACTCAAACATCGGTAGGTTTGGGTATATCATATTGACAAATAAGATGACTGTTGAAATTTATTGAAGCAATGCGGTCTAATATGATCAAATAAACCCGATTATAATTTAATTTAATTTAATTTAAATAATATTTTTTAATATTGCCTGTGTATCGCACAGGTACGACAACTAGCGTTCAATGAATAAAAAGGAAGGAATAAAAAAAGAAGAAATTCCAATCACATTCAAAAAATGATAAACTAAAATTTCAGTACCTTTGTTTAGGTATTTATCTTTGAATAGGAAAACAGGTTGACATTTGTAGTAAATATGCAGGAAGTATTGTAGTTTGTAGTTCATAATTACTCTTTTACCAGTTTTTATGACAATTAAAAAAAAAGAGAACAAGATTTATTTATACTCAAACAAGTTCACAAATGCATCAACATTAAAAAGTATATGCAAATTATGTTTGTATTACTCAAGATGTGGACAACTTCACTAAAGTTCCTTCGAAAACAACATTATAAAACGTATAATTATATATATATTAATTTGAATTGCAAACTATTGTTTCAAAATATATTAATTTGTTTGTGGTACGTAGATGGGTAAAATTAACTAACTCCATGAATTAAATATGTTGTCCCGCATCATTTTTTTTAAATGATAAGAAGAGTACACCAAATTGACCGCTGTAGTTTAAAGGGTAAAATTGTAAATTCACGAGGCTAAACTGGAAGAAGAGAGAGAACTGGATAAGAGTAACCCTGCTGCTCCTCTCCACTGCCAAACGTTCCGGCGAGATGACAACGACCATCTATACTCCTGCGCATGTTAGCACCAGCAGCTTAAATTTCAGTATCCTCCGTTCTCCTCCGCGGCGAACCTTTTCGCTGGCGAGATGTCACCGCAATTTTAGCTTGAGTTGCGCTTTACTCCCGGAGAAAAGGCGGGAAAGCAGACGATCGGTCACTGTAGCCCTCGGAGTCTTGCTTCAGTGGCTCTTATTACCTAAAGGTGATCCCTCTCATTCTATCAGTGGTAACGTGTGCCTCCGCCAGTGCAATGCGCTAGTAATTACATTTGTAATTCTCAAGTTATGTATAAGTCCGCGTTTGCCTGCATTAGATTGTTATATAAGTGACACCGAGGTTGATATTGCTACTATAGTAGATGCAAGCATGAAGTTATCATTGATAAACTGTAATCGTAGCTCTGTGTGTGTGCGTGTTTATTTATTTATTTATTTATTTTTCCTGTTTGAATTTTGTTTTGGTTTGCAGATGCAGGAGCAAGCCCCTTTGACAAGTATGTTAAAAGGTGAGCACAAAAGTTGTTGAATTTTGGAATAGATTGCATATATGATCTTTATGTTAGTTGATGAAAAGATGACTGATTGAGTTTAAATAGAGTAGTCAGTGATGAGGATTCATATAGCCGATCCCGACTTGTTTAGGGCTGAGGCTTACTTCTTGTTGTTGTTAATGATCAAAAGATGGCTAATTTTCAAGGTGGATCCAGCTTATAAGCAGTAAAATGCATACACCCACTGACTCAAGGTGCATATCTTATATGGAATATTTAGAAGAAAAATTTTAAAGAGGTGGACCCAGTGCATTTAAATCATGGATCTGCCTAGCGCCTATACTATGGTAGCGTTCCTACAGCATGTAAGTTCAGCCTGCTATTAAACTGTATCAAGTGGCAGAGTTAGGCTTGATTGCCACATCTGTGTAATTGAATGGGACAGGAACTGTCATATTCTAGCTCCATTAAGATAATATGTTTATCTTTTGATAACAATAAATTTGATGATGTATCTAATGACTTGAGTTGCACTTTAGATTTTTTTTTTTAGTTGGTGAATCAGTAGTTTGCACTTAGAAAAATTTACTGAAAATCAAAAAAGAAAAGAGAAAATTTTCTAGTATGATAATGAAAGAGGCGAACGTTGATAGTGTTTTGTTTTTCAATTAGCCCGCCAATATCAATGAAGTTAAATCATTTTCTTATTCCACGCCTCTCTCATTCTCAGTTCAAAGTTTAAAATTTTTGTGCAATCTGCTTTTTGAAGTTGGCAACACTAACTTCTCCTAGTGATGTTGACTTTCTAAATCCGAAAGTTATGGGTGTTCGTGAGCTTTGGTTTCTACTTCCGATGATGAAACTTGTTTTTAGGGTTAAATTTCAACCCAGCTCAGAAAAGGCAGCTTCCATGCTTTGCTTTTATTTCATAAGCGAATTACAGGATTGCCAACTTTTGTGTTTTCACGACTACTGATATTTACGTCGATACTTAAGATCAAATAGGTTGTATAACTCGATGGTATCTGGAGCTTGGGTTCCAGATGGCTCGACCATATTCATTAACTTCTAACGAGTGGCGGAGGCAGGATTCCCGCCAAGGGTGTTCAATAAAAGAAAAAAGTTAGAAAGGTTGTAGCTAATGGGAATAGAACCAATGACCTTTCAAAGATTTTGAACCCCCTTGGCCACTAAGCTATGCTTTTGGGTTGTGTCACGGGGATTCAAAACATAATATATAGAGGTAAAAAATAGATTTTGCCTTACATATACAGTGTAATTTTTCGGCGAAGGGGGCTCGGGTGAACACCCTTCCGCCCCCCCTAAATCCTCCCCTGCTTCCAACACCTGTGTAACTAGCATCCACATCTGTCAACCTGCTTTATTTAGTTACGGCGACCGGTGGAATTAACTTATGCTTGAATTATTGCCTTTGTGCTTTCAATTAGTTTGTAAGCCTGTGATAGTTTGTGATTTCAGTTAGTCTTGAATTGATCGTTTTCCTCATGTTATTATCAAAAATTTCGAATTGATAACTAGGAAAAAGCTTGATCCGCTGGAGACTTATATACCAGCTGTGCTGTTGGCGGGGGTGCAGATTAAGGAATTAGGTGACACTTGTTTCTCGCTGTCACTATTTTTGTTTCCTAGCATGTAAAGCTTAGTAAATGTCTATAGTTCATGCTGTGATTCACTGTGTTTATCTGAATATTTCAGTGATTTTTCATGCAGTACAGAAAATATTGGAATAAAACAATTTATCTTCAAAAGTTTGTGCCACTGGTTGCAAATCAATTGCTATCCTCACCCACACCCCCCCCCCCCCCCAAAAAAAAAAATAACGCAAAAGCCAAAAACGATAGCCATCCTCTAATACTGATCCAACTGGATCATGATCACCTTATGAATCAGAGTAAATGCTGTTTCTATAATAACCTTCTAATTTCTCTTGTTAAAAAAAGTTTGAAACACCATGCTCTAGAGTCTGACTGCCTCAAATACAGGAAATAATTGATGGTCTTTGTATGTGAACATGATTGCTAAAACTTTTAACAGTGATTAAAAAAATCTGTCATTGAACTATCCACTGATATATGAAGAGAATGCTCTCAACTTTGGTGGCACGTCAGTTTAACCTTCCCTCTGATAGTAGTTTAAATATATTCTCCTATAAGTCTTCCTCATTTTCTGGTCCAAACTAAGTGGGAGGAGCACTCGTCTCTCTTCCTTAGTTTCAAGAATATTACACCATCCCTGTTCCTTCCTGAAATCTCCTTGTTGCTTCTGGAGATTTCAAAATGGAACTCTCTTCAGGAATGGGTGTTTTCCATCTCGCACACTCATTCTCAAACGGTTCCACTGTTGAACTTGCTGATATGCGGAGATCCATAATTCTGGGTTCTTGCAAGGTTTCACATTCTACTGGCTTCTATAAAATTGGAGTATGGTTATACTTTGAATTTTTTATTATAAGATTTCACAGCATGATTACATGATTTTTTTAGCATTTTATAGAGAAATCTTTGGAGGTTGATCAACCTAAATATGGCGATTGCCGGAATATATTGCGTTCTGGTCCTGCATCATCTCTTCGTGTCAATATTCGAGCAGTAAGTAAATGTTTTCCCACGCCCCATTTCAACTCAATGAATGTCATTTTCTAATGGTTGATAATTATCAGTTTCTGTGCAGCTTTTGCCAAAATTGGTAATTTATGAGGTTGAATTTGTTGATATAGACTTATGAATGCTCCAACCTGGTGTTGGAGCACACTATAACTCCTAATCATGAGAATTATTATTGTACCAGTTGCACTGTATGATATTTGTTGATAAAAGAAAGTAAAGTAAAAAGAAAATTAAGAAGAAAAGAGTAAAGAATTACACTGCTGTCACAAAGTTGTCATTTTTAGTTTTTTGAGTGTCAACTGCATTAAGACTTTGACCAAGATTTTTTAACAATTTGTAAACATTTTGAGACAATTTTTTATCTTGCAGTATGTTTCATGTAATTTGTAAATATCCGACTATTACTTTCAAATCATGAATTTAAATATTTTTCAACTTGACGCTCGTAAGCTTTTGGGGTGGAGAGGAACAAGAAAAGATTTGAAGAGAACAAAGCAAGAATTTCTTCATTGGCCTATGACTCCTCTGCTATGCCATTTCTTCAGCAGCGTGCTAGTATGAACATTGAGTATTCAACTAAACTACGCAAGTCCAAGCTAAATATCCAAATTAGAGAATCAGTTAACAACAGAAGACCATGCAAGTAGCATTGCTTTGACAGGCTATGATCTATCTATCAAAGTAAGGCAAAAATAGCCAAAATGCTCAAATGTTTGTTACCAAGGAAAGGAAAAATCTAGTTACATAATAAATAAATAAATAAACTCCAGTTCTTTAAATAAATCCCGTTGCTGGTTGGAAAATGGAAATGCACTGAAGTTAGATATTCACATGTTCGACTAATTCTAGGCAATGGCGTTTCTTGTTCTTTTCTTTTTATTTAGTTATTTATTTTGTGGCAATTTTTCTTAATTCATCTTGACAGAGAAATACCAAAGACTTCTTCTAACTCAAAAAAGATGATCATATCTAAAAAACTCTCTTATCTTTTCATTCAATTATAGGTAGCACAATATGCATCTGATGATGGAAATGGTGAATCAGCTTCCAGTGATGTTGATCAGTGTCTGAGGTACTACTTCACATATTTTAACTGTCAACCTGAACGATCCTGTTTAATACAGTGTAAGTTAGTGATAACAATAGTTTTGCAATTCAAATTTTCTATTAAATTCATGCACAGGATGATCAGACTATCAGGTAGAAGATGTAAGAAAATTTTAAAATTTTCTTGGAATACTGATGATTTCACTAAGTCTTTCTCCCAGAAAGATCTACTTAATTGATTCTTGATCCCTTTAAGGTTGATTTCTATGGTAATGACTAATGACATTTGATTGCTCAATTGCAAATGCTTTTCCGGTAAGCTTCATGACTTTTTTTTTTTCCTTAAGCAAGGTTGGCTGTAAAGTTCATGCCACGAATGTGCAGATATTGTAATTCCAAACAAAGTGCCAAGGGAGATGGAACACCTTCAAATTTATGACTAGAGTAACATGCTTTTAATATATCCTTGTACCTCGCTGAACAAAAAGGACCAATGTTAACCAACATGCAAAGTGGACCATCATATTACATGTAACGTTGTGTTTCGCTCTCACATGTAGTTACTATTGCTTCTATACTTTCGTGCAGTGCACTGGAAGGACTTGACTCGTTGCTTTTGCGTGCATCAAGAAATGATCCAGGGGCCTCAATTGACTTGATGAAGGCAAAAATTACTGCAGCTCTAAATGCATTGGACAGGTCAAAGTTCTTTTATTTGTTTCTTTCTGCCTTGGTGATAATCGATGTTCAACTGCATCTCAATTCCAAATCAATTAGATTGGTTGTACATATATGTTTTCTCTATAGCCATTTTACTCTATTCAGGTTATTAAATAATTTGTCTTTCAACACAACTCTGGGGTTTGATAAATCTGAATTTATCCCTACACAGTTATCTAATTTAATCTGAACCAGTTATACACTTTTGCTAGCTAGTTGCCAATCAGATTTTCTAGAAGGTTTTGAATTGTTTTTTCCCTTTTACTCTTTCAGTCTTCTGAAAACCGTCCCAGCTGATATGCTCGACAAGGGAAAGATTGTAGCTGATTCATATTTCTTTGCTGATGAGGAAGATGTAACGCCTCAGAAACTGGACCCGAATCTGAAGCAACTGGAATCTATATTGTAAAGAATATGCGAATGCTATAGCGTTAGCTTTGGATATGAAGCCTCTTTCTTAACCAGGTCTGACTGTTTCATCCTATATGAGTTTTCATGTTGCTCGAAAACAAAAACCCATGAGTGGATGTGGTTTGGGAAGGGGGCCGGGGATCTCTTACTCCCTTAATTGATTACACGTAAAACAGAAGATCCAAAATATCTAGCTCTTGTATTTAGTTTTCTTTTTCAATTCTAAAGATTGTATAGGCCAATATACTCTAAATTTATTGCAATATTAAATCTGAAATACCTCTAAACATAGAGAAAATTCGCTTTAACTTTTTAACGATAGAAAAAAAAAAAAAAACTTCCTTTACCTCTACTGAATGGAAACATAACCCCTCTGACCTCAAGGTCGACAGTCAAAAATAAGATGATTGTTGCCGCTATCAAAGTGTAAAAAATGGGTGGCAGTGCATTTTTTTGACAATTATAAGTTACCTAATAGTATGGCATAAATGTGAAATTCCCCAACCTGCTTTCTCTTTAGCTTTCTATAAATTTCTGTCTCTTACTCTGTTCTTACATATATCTCAGTCCATCACTTTAAAATATCTGTATTATTTTGAAGAACAAGAGAGTGTGCGGATGTTACAATCCTTTATAGGTGATTATATGCACTTGCTCCTAAAATGTTTAAAATCATCAGAGGACCTGGAAGGAAATCTGTGTTTCATTGAAGGTGAAGGCAAAAAATTTCGCTGCTCTCTTAGCTAGTTAAACTTTTAGGACCTCAAATAATCTGATTGCAAAGCTGACCAACCAACGGGGACGAACAAATTTCTGATCCAATCCTCCAGCTCTATTCTGGTGGCTACTTCTAAGTTCCAACTCCCAGCCTCGAGCTTTTCTTCTGTCCACGGACAAACAAAATATTGCTTTTTTTCTGTAAAATTAATTAAATTGATTTTAAGCGATTTAATATTCACAATGCAGTTCATTTGATGCTTCATATTAATTGGAACATTATTAGCTGTATATTTGAATCATAAGTCAAGGACTCAAGGTGGTGCCCACGCTCATATTTCCAGTTCATCCCAATTACTGAACTTGCTCTTTCTTTCATTTATTTGACCCACTTCCTTATCATCCTGTTCTTCGCCGTTGCTCAAAGTCTGGACACTTTTCTGTCCGAAACCCTGGCCCCTTGACTGTCCCTTTTATTAGCCTGGTTCTTCGTAAGAGCGGCCATCTTCTGAAGGGGTACCATTACTGGCTTGAGAAAGTGATACGAGTCCAATTGCAGAATGCTTTGGTTGGTGGTACCCTATGCTTGCGCGGGGTACCTAGCCGTCAGAATTAGTTACGAAGGAGGTTAGAAGAAGTTTGCCTAATAGTCGGTTTAGTCCCTATTACTTTTAAGTTATAGTTACTGTAATTAAACATTCACCCCGTACATTTAGGCTAGACAAGCACATTAGGTCCAGTGTTATTGCCATTTCTGGGCATTATTCGTACAGTATTATCTAGGTCTATTAAGGGTGACTTACTATAAATTGTAATGTTCTCCTCTTTTTCATATATGAAAATATCTCTATTCTAAATTGTTGCTCTTACTTTATCGCATTTTCTCTGTTTTTTCTTCCTTTTCCTTCTTTTACTATTCCATTGCCTTTTCCTGTTTTTCTTCCCTTAATTTTTGATGTTAAGCTCAGCTCATATCAGTGGTATTAGAGCAAATTTTGGGTCTGCGGGTACAATGACCATTAACATGGACGAGGTTACGGAGACACTCAAGAAAATCTCCACGGAGGTGTCGAATGTGGCAGCAAAACAGGAACAGTTGGAGGCTGCTCAAGAACAATCTTGCAGAAATCAAGAAGAAGCTTTGAGTGAGACGAGAGAGGTACTAAATGAAGTCATACATGATGGGAAGAGTCCTGAGAGAGACAAAGCAGCCACATATGGTGGATGTGAGCTCTATTCCCCTAATGATAAGCCTTTTGAGTTTGGAGATCTAGCTTCACCTAGCTTGCAGAAAGTTAGCAGCTCTGTTGTGGTTAGCTCTAGTGGTAACCCCATTTCTCTTGCCCAAACTAGAGCTACTTCTGCACCTATGGCACCAACCTCAGCCTTACCATTGAACCATAGCCCTTCACCATATAACCTTCCTGCAAGATCAGTACCCACACAACCTACCCTTTTCCAAACATTCAGCTCTTAACTACAGCCCCCTCCACTTCCTAGAACCACTACAATGCCATTCCCACCTCCTCACAACCAAAATAGCTTGAATACGAGTTATCCACGGACTTTCTTGCAGTACCAAGGCTCACCTATGGTGATGCCACTCCCCTATAACCATTATGCTCAACACACTCAGTTTCCACCTGCCTATAGTACACAAACCATTCACATCCCCCCCCCCCCTCTTGTACCACCAGGTACCTTACCTCCCTACACCACCTCCTTATCAACCTGCCTCCTCAAATGGCCACCCACAGAATCCCTCGTATAACTCCAATACTACCTTGCCTCATATCCCTTTTGCCAAGTATCATAAGGTTGAATTTCCTAAGTTCAGTGGTGATGACTTGAGGACTTGGTTGTATAAGGTGGAACAATTTCTTACTGATGAGGATGTCACCATTCAGCAGAAAAAGAAGTTGGTATCTATGCATTTTGAGGGGGATGCCTTGCAATGGCACTTGGGGTATGTGAGAAGTAGAGGACAACTGCCTCTTCCTACTTAGGAAGAGTACTTATGAGCACTTTGTGACAGCTTTGGAGCTGAGTACTCTGACCCCATGACTGAGCTCATGAATGTCAACCACACAGGGTCAGTACAAGACTATCAAAGGGCATTTGTCAGTGTCATCACTAAAATCAATCTAGCTACTGAGCATGCTATAAGTATCTTCTTGAACAACTTAAAACCTGAGCTTAGAGATCGTGTGAGAGTAGGGAACTTGTAGCCTGCCTCAAGCTTATTACTTGGCTAGACTACAAGAAGCCAGCAAACTCAAAGCAAAGCCATTAAAGGGCAAACTGCAGCTCTTCATTCTACCTATAAGACATCTGCAGGATCCGGGTCTAATGGATCTTCTAAAGGAACTGTAACTGCAAACAAGGGGCCAGTCACTGCCCACTTTGACAACAATAGGAGAAAGAGTCTTACTCCAACTAAGATGGATGAAAAAAGGGCTCAAGGAATGTGTTTCTTCTGTGATGAAAAATTTGTGCCAGGGTATAAGTGTAAGGCCAAAAGATAGATTTATTCATTGGAGATTGAGGAAACAGATTCCATTAGCATAGAGGGGTAGAACTTGAAGAGGGCATCACAGATCATAGTCAAGGGGAAGAGGCTATAGAAAGTTGTGAGATCTCTAGGAAGCCCTGTAGGGTAAAAAAGGGTACAAAACCTTGAAGGTTCAAGGGTTCACTGAGCACAAACCAATCAATGTTCTCATTGATAGTGGCTCCACACACAATTTCATCAATGAAAAAGCAGCTCAGAGAATTGGATGCAAGGTTTGCCAGATTAGTCCTCAAGATGTGTCAGTAGCTGATGGAAGGGTTATACAATCAGTGAAAGGAAGTCAGGGGTTCAAATGGTTAATACAATGTGTTATGTTTCAGGATGGTTTTCTGGTATTCCCTATGGGAAGTTGTGATGTGGTGTTGGGAATTGAGTGGCTGAGTAAGCTAGGGGATATTCAAATCAATTTTGAGATGCTTTATATGAGTTTTGAATATCAGGGCAAGCAGGTTGCTTTACAGGGCATCCAACCTTCTTTAAAACTGTTGAGGCCAAGGCCTTCAACAACATTACTGCTTATGATGCCCAAATCTTTATGATTAGGGTATGTCTTTCATCACCTGCTGAGGAAAAGCAGGATAACAACTTGAAGGAAGAACCAGTTCAAGTGCAAGCATTACTAAAAGAGTACCATGAGCTGTTTCAGGAACCAAGACAGCTACCACCTTCAAGGGGAGTGTTTGGCCACCATATTCCTCTAAAAGGGGACAACCTACCTGTAAACTCAAGACCCTATAGATATTGCCCTCTCCGAAAGGATGTGATAGAAAAGATGGTGCTTGAGATGCTGCAACAAGGCATAATTCAATATAATGCCAGCTCTTATGCCTCCCATGAAGTATTGGTGGGAAAGAAGGATGGCTCTTGGAGACTGTGTGGACTATATGGCTTTGAACAAGCTCACTATTAAGGACAAGTTCCCCATTCCAATTATAGAAGAGTTACTGGATGAGGCGGGGGGTTCAAAGATCTACTCTAAGATAGACTTTAAAGCAGGCTATCATCAAATCAGAAGGGCACCCTCAGATATTCAGAAAACAGCCTTTAAGACTCATTCTAGATACTATGATTACTTAGTAATGCCCTTTGGCATCACTAATGCCCCTTCCAGTTTTCAGGGTTTGATGAATCATATCTTCCAAGCACACCTTAGGAAGTTCATACTAGTGTTTTTTTATGACATCCTGGTATTCAACAAGAATCTGCAGGAGTGTGTACACCACCTTAGAATTACTTTTGGGTTGCTGATACAGCACCAACTATTTGCTAAAAGGAACAAGTGTGTGTTTGCAGCAACCATGTTGAGTACCTAGGGCACTACATTTTAGCAGAAGAAGTAGCTACTGATCCTAAAAAGATAAAGGTTGTACAGATGTGGCCAGAACCAGCTAATCTCAAGCAACTAAGAGGGTTTCTGGGGCTAGCAGGATACTACATAAGATTCATTAAGGGGTATGGAGTCCTTAGCAAACCCTTTACTGATTTACTGAGAAAAGACAACTTTAAATGGTCACCCAAGGCTACTGAAGCTTTCAACAAGTTGAAAAATGCCTTGACTTCTGCACCACTTCTCACCTTGTCTGACTTCTCTATACTCTTTGTGATGGAGACTCATGCATGCAGCATGGGAATAGGGGCTGTATTGATGCAAAAAAGTACGCCTATAGCCTACCTAAGCAAGGGCTTATCTCCACATCACCAAGCCTTGTCAGTGTATAATAAAGAGATGTTGGCCTTGGTCATGGCAGTGAACAAATGGTCACAATATTTAATTGGCAGGCCCTTCACAGTTAAAACAGATCAAAAGGCACTGAAGTTTCTCCTGGAACAGAAGCTACACACAGGATTACAACTGAAATGGATAACTAAACTCATGCAATATGACTTCGTGATTGAGTATAAAGAGGGAAAGGAGAACAAGGTGGCAGATGCTCTTTCTAGGCTGCCACTTGTAGAATTGGCAGCCTTGACACTCTCCACTATCAAGACTAATTTGTTGGATCAGATAATGAAAACTTGGGAGTTAGATGATGAGCTTGTAACAAACATTGAAACCCTTATGAAGGAAGGGGGAGAATCAAAAGGATACACCTTTATGCACAACCAGCTAAGAAGAAATGGGAACTTAGTAGTGGGGATTGATGAGCAACTGAGGAGAGAGATCATGAAGCTGTGGTATGATTCCCCTACCGGAGGTCATTCAGGCATAGATCACACTTACAGGAGAATAGCTGCACTCTTCTGCTGGAAAGGAATTAAAGATGATATTCATGGGTATGTCAAAGAATGTGATATATGCTAGAGGCGTAAATATGAGACACTACCTTACCCTGGTCTCCTGCAACCACTCAAGATTCCTTCATTAGCTAGAAGCATTATTAGCATGAATTTTATTGAGGGGTTGCCCAAGGCTAAAAGGAAGACAGTGATATGGGTGGTAGCAGATAGATTGACCAAATATGCTCACTTCATAGGTGTGGCTCACCCATATACTGCCTCTGACATTGCTAAGCTCTTTATGGAGCATGTATTAAGATTACATGGGATGCCTGGAGACATAGTGAGTGATAGGGATCCTATCTTCACTAGCAAGCTATGGCAAGAATTATTCTCCATGAGTGGGGTCACTCTTAGCACTTCTACAGCTTTACCACCCACGGTCTGATGGCACAGAGGTGGTTAACATATGTTTGGAGACTTACCTCAGGTGTTTTTGCTCGATTCTAAAAAAGATTGGTCCTCTTAGCTAGTAGCAGCTGAGTGGTGGTACAACACCACCTTTCACTCCTCAATTCAGACCACTCCCTATGAGGCCTTATATGGTCAACCCCCACCATCTCACTTACCATATATGGCAGGGGATTCAACCATGGAAGAAGTGGACAGGAATTTGCTAACAAGGATGTTCAAGTACCAGCTGTTACAATACCATTTACAAATAGCACAACAGAGAATGGTTGACCAAGCTAATAGACATAGGAGTGATAGACAATTCAAGGAAGGAGACTGGGTTTACCTCAAAATGCAGCCTTATAGGCAAGTGACACTTTCAGGTTCTCATTTTTCTAAACTTTCAGCAAAATACTATGGTCCTTACCAAGTCTTGCAAAAGATAGGTAGTGTGGCACATAAGCTATCCCTGCCATCCCAGCTCCTGCTTCATCACACATTTCATGTTTCTCAGCTTAAACCTTGCTATAAGCTTCCCAACACCATCTCACATCCCCCCCTTATTGCCCTCAACCTCAACAGATTCTTGACAGAAGAATGATCCAAAGGATGAACAAAGTTGTCGCGCAAGTATTGGTTCACTGGGGCAAGACAACACCAGATCATGCCACTTGGGAAGATTACCACTCTCTCAAAATCAGGTTCCCTACATTCCTTCCTTGAGGACAAGGAAGATTTTAACGAGGGATCTGACACAAGTCCAGTTGCAGAATGCTTTGGTTGGTGGTACCCTATGCTTGCGCGGGGTACCTAGCTGTTAGAATTAGTTATGAAGGAAGTTAGAAGAAGTTTACCTAATAGTCAGTTTAGTCCCTATTACTTTTAAGTTATAGTTACTGTAATTACACATTCACTCCATACATTTAGGCTAGACAAGCACATTAAGTCCAGTGTTGTTGCCATTTCTGGGCATTATTTGTACAGTATCATCTAGGTCTATTAAGGGTGTCTTACTACAAATTGTAATGCTCTCTTTTTCATATATGAAAATATCTCTATTCTAAATTGTTGCTCTTACTTTATCGTATTTTCTCTGTTTTTTCTTCCTTTTCCTTCTTCTTTTACTGTCCAATTGCCTTTTCTTGCTTTTCTTGCTGTTAAGCTCAGCTCATATAAGAAAGTTCAACAAAATCCATCAATATTTATGATATCTGTATATAAAAAATTAGAGTAAATTTTACTTTATCTTAGGAAACAATATCCCCTTCACCTTCTGAATGGGAATGTCAACGGCCTTCACCTTTTGTCTGACGTTGACTCTATATAGATCTATTAACAACAACAACAACAACAACAACAACAACAACAACCCAGTATATTCCCACAAGGTGGGGTCTAGGGAGGGTAATATGTAGACAGGCCTTACCTCTACCCGAGAGGGCAGAGAGGCTGTTTCCAATCGACCCTCAGCGCATTGAAAAGAAAGGCAAACAAAAACAAAAACCGCATTAGTTATACCAGCATACATCGCAAAAAATTGTCTAAACATAAGAGGCATAAATACCATCAATCATGCAATGATATTAAAACAGTAACTACCAGAAATGACTACCACAAGAGAACACAAACTAATCATCTATGGGCGTCCCTACCACACCACACCCACCTCGGGAAATGAGTATGAAAAATCTAGAAGTCCCTATCCTACAACCCTGATACTAGACCTCCAGACTTTCCTATCAGGGGTCATGTCCTCGGAAATCCGCATCTTGGCCATGTCCCGTCTAATTACCTCTCCCCAGTATCTCTTAGGCCTCCCTCTGCCTCGCCTCACACCGACCACCGCTAGCCGCTCACAACTCCTCACCGGGGCATCGGAGCTTCTCCTCCGCACATGCCCGAACCACCGGAGCCTCGCCTCTCGCATCTTCTCATCCACCGGGGCCACCCCCACCTTCTCCCAAATAACTTCGTTCCTAATCTTATCTAACCTGGTGAGCCCGCACATCCACCTAAGCATCCTCATCTCCGCAACCATCATCCTCTCAACATGAGATTTCTTCACCGGCCAACACTCCGTCCCATACAGCATGGCAGGTCTAACCACAGCTCTATAAAACTTCCACTTGAGTTTATGTGGCACTTTCTTATCACACAAGACTCCCGAAGCAAGCCTCCACTTCGACCATCCCGCCGCTATACGGTGAGTGATATCCCCGTCTATCTCCCGCCCCCCTGGATCACCGATCCAAGGTATCTAAAACTATCCTTCTTGGCTATGGCCTGAGATCCAATCATCACGCTCCCTCCCACTTCGCTCGGCTCAGTGCTAAACTTGAACTCCAGATATTCTGTCTTCGACCTGCTTAGTTTGAACGCCTTAGACTCGAGAGTCTGTCTCCATACTCTAGCCTTTCGTTAACACCGACCCTCGTCTCGTCTACCAGGACTATGTCATCAGCAAATAGCATACACCAAGGTACATCCCCTTGAATATGTCGCGTCAAAGCGTCCATTACCAAGGCAAACAAGAGTGGGCTAAGCGCAGATCCTTGATGGAGCCCCATAACCACCGAGAAATGGTCTGAGTCGCCACCCACTGTCCTGACCCTAGACTTAGCTCCATCGTACATGTCCTTGATTGCTCTGATGTAGGCTTCCGGCACGCTCTTAGCCTCCAGGCACCTTCATAGTACCTCCCTAGGGACCTTGTCGTACGCCTTCTCCAAGTCGATAACACCATGTGCAGGTCCTTCTTCATATCCCTGAACTGTTCCACCAATCTCCTGACAATGTGGATAGCTTCTGTAGTGGACCGACCCGGCATGAAACCGAATTGGTTCACGGAAATAGATCTATTAAAGAATACCATTTTAAATTCAGTGAAAACATAATTTTTAATTGCATTATTTTTTGCCAATGCAATTTTTAATGTGGTTTCCATAAGAATGCGTCCAGTTCACCCTCTATTTCCCCCTCCATCGACTGTATTTTTGGAGGTTCAACTTCCTCCACAAGCCCAATGTGTGTCCCTGTTGTGCTGTATAGATGTTTGTCAAAGCATCTTCGTAGTCATCTGCTTCCTCATGTATTATCAGCATCATCTTCTTCTTCCACTTCTATGTGGTTTTCCATATCCCTGAAGCTTTCATCTTCATACAGGGACTCCAGCATATTGAACCCAATTTCGTAAGTTCTCTATATTTAAGTAGTTTTAGGACGAGAAATTTACCTGGAATACAACAATCAAAGAGTTATTTATAAGAAATACAATCACTTAAAAAATTACTTTATATGCAATTTAGTATAACTTTTTAACTTGTTAATTAAATTATATATATAGCTTTAAATATGCCTAAAATATCTCATTATGGGACTTGAAAATAGGTATTATGCCAACTAACACATAATCCCTTGAATTCAAAAGGAATTTTTACCTATGTATACCATATAGCAAACTTTATTACTTCCCATATTTAAGATTTGTGTTTATTACATTTAAGCATACCAACTTTCAATTTATGTACCATAATTCAAATTAAGGCTTTAATTATACTATCATTTAATGTAGGCTTGTATTTAGGGACAAAATCTTCCATTTAATATTTTTACTCGCTTCTCTCTCATCCACACAGTTAATTTCCCCCCCCCCCCCCCCCCACCCCACCCCCCACGTTTTTCCCACAGTTAATTCCTCCCCCACGTTTTTTCTTTCTTTCAGTTTTCTTTCCCCCTTTATTCGTATAGCAGCAACCCACAATTTCCATCACCTTCATTCACTTCCCCCACCATTTTCATCCAATTCAAACTTTGTATTCATCTAAAGGATTTGATGGGTTGGTCAAAATCAAGCCTTTAATTTTTATGTTTGATTTCTCGGTATTTTCATATGCTTCTTTCACAACTTTTGTAGTGATTTGGAAATTGTTGGAGTTGTCGCAAGGAATTAATTTATATTGAAATGAATCTTCAATTGAGAAAACAATAAAGTTGACAGTGTGGGTGCAATTGTAGTTTATTTGTAGAAATTTTGTAGATGAAGAACAAATTTTATTGTCATCATTTTTTTTGACATAAGATTGTAATTTAATTGTAGTATAAAAGTAATTTAGTAGATACTCTTAAAAATAATACAACTTTATGCAATACTTAACTGATTTATAGTTTATTTGTAAAAAATTTAACTACAAGATATCTACAAACCTGAATATATTGAATTTTAATATCCCAATTCTCATTTCAATTGTAGCATAATTGACATTTTCGACAAAACAGTAGAAGACTTGTAGAAGTTTTAGTCTTCCCAGTCTATAATTTATCTACAAAATATCTACAATTTATCTATACTTTATCTACTTATCTAAAATTTCTGGAAATATGTCTTCTTCTTCTTCTTCGACGAATTTCAATGTGAAATTGTGCCAAAACCAAATCTAATCTTCACCAAAACCCCTCAAAATTGAGATATAAACTCCTAAATATATTTCGAATTATTTACAACAACACCCAATCCAAACAAATTTAAATTCAAAGCTTTCAAGCTTTTTAATGGCTATCAATGGTGGAAAATATATGGAAGAACAGATTTTTTTCAACTTTGGATTGTTCGTTTTTTTCAACACTTCCTCTCGAAATCAACACTTGACTTGATTAGTTGAAAAGCAGACCAACAACACTAACCTTCTGATCTTATTAACATATTGAATTGTTATGTAGACCTTCTTATTAACTTCTAATAAGATTGAATTGCAATTGAATTGTTCTGTAAACCTTCTGATCCAATTAGTTGGTCAACTTCCTCTCGAAAATTTGAATTGTTCATTTTTTTTTTTTTTTTTTTTGAGAATTTGAATTGTAGCTTTAGAGAAAAATACATAGATGAGAAATCTCCTTTTCCTTTTTAAAAATTGAATTTAATGTAGAATCAATTAACACCAAGATTCTCTCCTTAATTTTAGCTTATTTTTAGGGAATAATTTGTCCTGTTAATGCCTATTAATCGAATGGTACAAAATTTGTAGGTAAAACGTGGACTGGGCGGGTAATTAACAAACTATGCACGTTTAGGGTAATAAGGTTTCATATATGGTATAGGTAGGTAAAAATCCCAATACAAAATAATCTCACAGTTCTCTCTCGCCGAATCCGTTTAGACCATTAACTTTCTAATATTATATTTTATATACCATTATTATTTGTTAAGAACTGTATTACATATATTTTTAATAAATATAAAATAATATAATATTAATATACTCAAAATCAATACCCATATATTATATTAGTAACCAATGGTATATTAATTATTACATATTTAGTATATAGTGAATATAGTATAACATATATACACATATATGTGCATATATATACATACATGTGCATATATGTGTGCACGTGCGCGTGTTATTGTATTCCTTTTCTATTATATATATATATATATATATATATATATATATATATATATATATATATATATATATATATATATATATATATATATATATATATATATACTAACTCATAACACAATTAAGCATGGGCCCAATAACACTATATTTAGGTTGTGCTAATCAGTATTATGTAAATTTTTCTTAATTTATATGCATTGATAATAAATTTTACTTATAATGTCAAATTATTAAAATAGCTATGGGTAATTTCTTAGGCGATGTTATTTCTTGTTCAAAATAAGTGCTTTTAAGTTTTTGACATGCTCACTAAAAGAATTATTTAATAATATTAATGTAAGTGTTATTTAACTAAAATCCTTTATATCTTTTGTTTTTTGTTAACTAATTATCTTTATTTACCAAGTAGCAATATATACTGGGGAATAAACGAAATAACCTCACTGCAGCCCCAGTTTTGGTTTTCCTACATTTCTACTTTTTAACTTTCCTAGCTTCTACCTTTTCCCATTATATCCTTTATATATCTTTTTAAATGACTCGTTGTATATTGTCATATTTTGAAGATCATTTATTAGATAAGGATGGATTTGGAAAATACTAATTAATACCTCATAGTGCCAAATTAATTTAGCTAAAATATTTGGATCAGAGGGAAGTCCGTGAAAGCTATTAAATGTATGGGTAAGACACCATGTAATGCCTCAAAATCTTATATACATAATTTTAAAGTTATTTAAATATTAATTAAGAAAATAACTTTTCAAGCAAGGTCATTACTTGTTTTTCTTCTTTAGTTGGACTTCGTTTAACTCTACTATTTTATTTTATAAGATTTTAGAGATGAGTATCGCTAATTTTAGGTCTAATATAATTTTTTTGTTAATTTAACCGTGAATTCCTTATACTACTTGGTTCATATTAAGGTAATTAGTAATACTTTGTTAGTTTTAATTAGACGTTGTTGCCATCATTCTATTAGTAGGAATAATTAACAACTACTTTACTACTTGATTTTGAAGCTTCTATTAGTAGGAGTAATTAACAACTATTTTAATGCTTGATTTTGAAGCTTCTACATAGTTGTTGGGCGTATCAAATTATTTTTCTTCCCTTTAGCAAAAAATAAAAATTAGACAAAAATGAAAGGTTATTTGTCATGTGTGAGATAATATATGGACATTTAATGCGGAACTACATCGCCGAAATTAATATGTGTTGGTAATAATACTTCTTAACCTCCTTAATATAGTAATTTATTCGGCCAAAAAATATAGACACTTAGTATAGAAGAAATTGATATCTTGTAAATTATCGGTACATATTTAATTCTGTTTATATATATTTTACCACTTGTTAATAGTGTCACTGGAACTTGAATTTTATCGTTAAATTATGTTCATTTATAAGTTGGATAGCGTATAGTGTTATATGCTATATAATATTTCACTATCATGATTATATTTTTATTACTAAATTATTTAAGTTATTTGGTTTTTGTAATTGAAAAATTAATGCATTGGAAAATATTTCTATGATAATTTAAAACTTATCTAAGATATTATAGATTATAAAAATATTGTAACACTCAGTGAAAAATTTGGTAATCTTGTTAAATCTTAGTTTGAATTTTTAATGAGCAATAGTAAAATAGTTGAAGCATAATAGACACCTCAAAAATACCATTTTTAACACTCAACGGCAATTAATAAAAAGCAGGACCACATTTCGAAGGAAATTTTAAGTTGTACATAATAGCTACAGTAAACCTTATTGTCAACCGCTAATATAATTTTATTTTAATATAATCATATCACTAAAATAGAGCCACAAGTGAAAAGGAGAGAGAAAATGTAATGCTTAGAAGATTTCACATAAATCAAAACTTCAAAATTGACACTACATTTGTTGCTTTTCATTACTATATAATGGTGCTCAAACTTTGCCAAATTTACCAAACTACGTAAAGGCAATTGTGCAGTAAAGAATGAAAACATGGGCAAAAGGAAACTTCAAAAAGTGGTTTGTTGATGGTTGATGAGATAAGAGAGGGTAGTTTTGTCAACTCACTAAAAGCTTTATGTAACAGCCGCAGTAAAATTACTTTTTGACCAATCATGTTTTTCAGCTTTCTTACAATTACTAAATTACCCTTAGCTATGCCAAGCAGGCATGTTGACCATCACCTGCTTATGCTCTCTTATATAATAGTAGTAGATATATATTGTATTTCTTCTATACATTAAATTAATCTATACAAGAAATAAATATACCTCGAATAATATAATTAATTAATATATTTAAATACTCATATATTGGTATATAATGAATATACTATAACAGATTTCGTATATACATTATATAGTATATTGTATAGATTATACAATATAATATAATAGTATAAGATAAATATGCTATAACAGATTTCATACTTTTGTTATAATTTACTCTTAAATTATATAGTACTCTCTCATCTATGTTTGAATGGCTGCATTTAGGAAAATTTGATTTTCTTTAAATTGTAGTTGATTTGCTTAAACTTAAATTTAGGGAATGTTAAGAATTCTATTAAATTCTGCTACAATTTTGGAATCTTCATTTAATATAGGTTGAATAATGTTAGTAGAGAGAAATTCTTTTAATTTTAATATATATTAATTATATAAAATAAAGACAATGATGTTGTATAATATGTAAATCAATAGCTAGTTGCAAATGATGAAATATACTATCTAAAAAGTTGTAGTTAGTAAAATAAGCTTGGGCCGGATGAGGAGCTAGTCTTGTTAAAATTAGAGAAACTGCCCGTTATGTTAGCCGAAAGTAGATTAGTACAAAAAAATTGTAAATTCATAAAATATTAATAATATTAGTCAAATGCTACCAATACTAGCCAACAAGCAATCTGTAGACAAAAATATATCAAAATTTTATTTTCTTTTGAGTGGGTGTTATTGGAATATTAATTTGTAGCCAATTGCAGTTTTATATTCTGAATATTAATTTATTCTCATCTGTTCATGATATACTGCAGTAATAGAAGAATATGCAGTGTTTCATTTGATTTGAACACAGCCCAAATCTCATGCAACCCATGGCGATTTGGTGCATCACAGGATATTCAAATGTCTTCGTTTAATAATCATTCAACAATACCCGCCACCCCCAAATTAGAATTTTCATTGTTACTCGGGTGAAAATATCATTGTTTAGAGGGTCTTAACTTACGTTAGTGATATATAATTATACAAATACGATTTCCGATGTTTGACTATTTTATAGTGGAGTAATATCCAGTATATTTCAGTCCCTTTGTAGGTGATATTCACCATAATTGTAGATTTGAAAATAGGGAGGCTTGTGTTTTTTTCGGAAGGGTTAGGAGAAATTAGCCAGAGTTGCCAATCTGGTCAGGTGGGTTATTAGCATGGGCCGAGTGGATTTGATTAAATTAAGGCAGGTCTTTGTTATCCAATCAGAGACAGCCACGTTGTTTAAGATGGGATCGAATCATTTAACGAGTGGAGTAACTTACTGAAAAAGTCGATGGTAGAGAGGCAAATACGACCCTATTCTGAAAAAGATAGTTTAGTTTTCATTTCTGCAGTAACAGCTAAAACTCACTTTTTGCAAGAACCACTAACATTTTAATTTAGTGCGATCTAAAGAGCGCTTGCGTACGAGTCGTACGACTACTATTAGTTAATTCATATTTTCATCCATACCGCCATAACAGGTTTTACATTTATTTATAACCTTTCTGCTGGCACTGAAGTTGCATCTGTTGCATTAACCAAAACATACAATGCGAAAGCCAATGCCAAAAATATATGGCATTCTTATGTTTACAGCTCGTTGTGCATTCAGTAACCACAATAATATATATAGTTAACTATACATAAAATGTAGTTATACATATTGCTGAATTACCCGTCAACACAAACATATCCAATATTTCATCGCCTCACGATGGGACTAAGCTGCTAAAAATGCGTTTTAAGCTGGGACATGCAGCACGTAACCTCCCCATGCTCGGTGGGCAAATCTGTTAGAAGTGGCAAAAGGACCATGAGCATATAATAAACCAATTTGGGGCATATTCCTAGCATCCAAGAATATCCCTTACCTTGGGACAAAAGCGTACGTCCAGTGTCTCAAGCATGGTACATCGTGAAATTGCAGCTTCAACAGCTTCCTCGTCAATGTTGCAAGACTATACAGTAACAAAACAAGAGTCAGGAACACCTCGGCAGCACAATTGCATCACAGAGTGTTTCAGGTAACCAGGAACTGTTTAGACACTATAGAATGAATAGCAGTTGATTTCACAGGCACTACACCAAAAAGTGATATGTAAAGGTAAAAGGAAAGGGAAGCCTTAAATGTGTCACTTATAGAAGTAAAATAAGAGAAAATACACTAATAGCCTGTTTGGCCAAGCTTCTCACGAGGCAAGAAGTGCTTTTTTTGCCAAAACCACTTTTTTTCCTAACTTGTGGTGTTTGGCCAAGCTTATTTAGGAAAAAAAAAATGCTTTTGGGAAGAAGCAGAAGCAGAAAAAAAGTAGCTTCTTTCCAAAAGCAGAAGCAGTTTTGATTTTTCTTCTTACCTAAAATACCCATAACAAAATATTGTATATACCAAAATAACCCTTAAATCTAATACTTAGATATTAATTTATAAATATTTCTTCTTATTTTTAGGAAAACTTTTAAATATAATGACTTTAGAGGTGAATGCTTTTATATTTGTTGAAGGAATTTTAATATATTTAACTTCTATTAAAAGAATTAAGTACTTTTTAATTTTATTTTTATGTTTTACTTAAATAAAATATATTTTTTTAATTATTGCATGTAATAGCAAAATTTTGAAATTATTGATTTACTTATAATATTAATTATTAAGTAAATCTATTCATGTCCTTATTCGTAATTTGACACTTAAAAGCACTTTCTAAAAAGCTTGGCCAAACACAAATTATTTCTCAAAAGTGCTTTTCGGACTGATTAGCCAAACACAAACTGCTTCTCTTCAAGAGTACTTTTTTCAAAAGCACTTTTAAAAAAAAGTACTTCTCAAAATAAGCTGATTTCTCCATCTTGGCCAAACAACATTACTGGGCAAGCAAAACCTTCTTCTAAAGAAGAATTAGAGGTGGCAAAATGGTTAAAAGAAAACAGTTATACACCCATATTATCCATCAAAAAATGGGTTGAATAATGAACCATTTAAAGAAGGGTGGTCAAATATGTATAAAGAACCATATTATCCACTTAGAAAATGGTTAACCAAAGGATAACTAATGTGTATGACTTTAACATTTGTAAAGCCTCAAAGTGGGATTCCTCAAGTTTGGAAAACTAGGAATTCTCTCATAAGTGATCATATTTACGAAGCCAGTGATAATATGGAGATCCATATTATCGATTTTTATCCGTCTCAAACACGGATTGGGTCGGATAATTTATCTGTTTTTTAAATTACCTGTTTTGAACTGCTCATACTCCCCCCCCCCCCAACAGAACAACTAAGACACTAAAATCTTTATATCTCCTGCCGAGGAATGGTGCAATACACCCCCAACAATTATGACAGTCCCTAAACCAAATTATAGCATAAATTTTGCCCAAAGCACATCACGCTCCAGGAAAGAGGGGCAAGATGCTTCAAAAATACGCATGCCACCCCTAAGAGTACCTCAAATTTTAATTCCAAAATTTGAAAAATTGGATAACCCATCCCCATGAATGCCCAAGAGGACCATGAAGAGTACTACGATTACTTGTATTTAAGTAGGCCAGTGAGTTATTTTTGAGCATTCATTAGAGAATATGCAGCTTGATAACAGATCTTTGGTGAAGGAGGAAAAGAAAGTGGTTCCTAGAAGATTGCACGCCACCATTGTGTCAATGTTGAATGCTAACCTCGATGGCAAATTTATGTGAGGTTAATCACATGAGTATTTTAATGTACAGAGTTTAACTAACTAGAAAGAACAGTTTTTACAACTAAAACAACCAGCAAAGGATACGCCAAATTGAAGATGTAGGAATACCTGAAGAAAGAGGCTACTCAATCTTGGACATTCCAGTTGCAACGATTCCAGTGAACAACAGTTGCTGAACAAGAGAACATAATTCATTAGAAGATACAGCTTCGATTAGGAAAACAAAATTGTTGATATCAAACTAACCTATGAAATCCTATTGCTAAAGAACATACCTCAAATTGAGAAAGCACAGGTTGTAACAAGCTATATCAACCTCCTTCAAATTCGCAGACAGGGAAAGGTTTAATGATGACAAAAGGAAACCTTGAGCCATCGGAATAACCACCTTTTTTATATTTGGGCAACCTACACAATTTAGGTTCTCTAGCAAACGCTTTGGTGGTTCATTTGGAAAATGTTGTTCTACCAAGGAAGATCCATGAGGTGCTATACCAACACTGGGTATACGTGACAGTTCATCACCAGTAAATCCCCAGTTCAAATCATGCATATTAACACATCCATTCAAGCTGACATGAGTCAAATGTGTGCAGCAAGCAAGCAACTCCTCAATGGCTGATTGGCACAGTGTCCCGTATGACAAATCCAACTCACAAAGGGCTGGGAGAGCATTTTCTTTGTAAAGAGGTTCCAAAGATGTATCGGTGAGATACTTGCATGCTTGCAATTTTAGGACCTAGAACAGAGCAAATAGAGAAGCTTAGAAAGGGGGGAAATGCAGTAAGCAAAAGACCATGAACTTACCATACATATGCAAACAAATATAATCCCAAAAGCAGTAAGAACTAAGAATGCAGTGTACGGCACAGCCAGAAAGAGATAAACACACAACTGTGATATTAAAATACGTCACATAAGATTTCAGATTGATAATGCACCTAAAAAAATTGAAATAAAGTCAAACCTCTCTATAACAACACTATTTATACTGAGATTTTTTGGCTTTTATAGCGAATGGTTGTCATACACCTATAACAACATCTGACGTTTAAATAATTTTTGGCTGTTATACATAAAACTTATGCAAAACTCAATTATTTTTCTTTATTTAATGTTACATATAAAAAATAAGAAAATTATTCAAATTTACAATCTCAGAAGATATGCATATTTCACTAGATATATTTTGAAGAAAGCTAATACATTATTAAGAAATTCATTAACTAAACGTACAAAATTTAAAGGCACACATTTTAAAGCTACTAGGAAAATAATTTCTTTCAAGATTGATGGAAGAACTTTGTAATTGTAGTTTGCTTCGTAGATTTCATTCTCCTACTACCGATATAATGCTTGAATTGACGAAGATTCGTGTCCAATTTTTAGGAAAAAGATATCCAATGAAAAATATATCATGTGGAGATCTTCAAATCTTGTGTCTTAAGCAATATAGAATGTTTGTTCAATGGAAAAGATTGTGTACATATTTTTAGAATTGTTATTAGTAATCTTAAAAATTCTTTATTATAGAGGGATAATTTTACAAAGAGCGTTCTGCTATAAACATGGTCGTTGTTATAGGTAAAAAGTTGTTATAGAGAGGTAAAATATAACTTAAAAAATCGGCTCCAAGGAAAACTTGACTTTTATAATGAATGGTTGTTATTATAGGGATGTTGTTATAGAGAATTGTACAAGGAACTCAAGTCCTTGCAGTGAAACAAGTTGGGGCAGTGAAACAAGTTGGGGCATCAGACAATGACAAACCTTGTATCCTAATTGAATGCATTAGAGAATCAGGCGGGTAAGTAGAACTATTCAGATCTGACTACACAAAAATAAAATAGGGATGATACAATGCATAACCAGACCTCGAAGCTAAACTTCGAGATTCCACACCGGCCATCTTTAACGGTACAAAAAGGAGGAAGACTACCGAAAGAAAGTTAAGGTGGGGATTCTGGCCTATAATTTGTAACCTTCAACAAACAAGTTAATAAATAACCCAAAGAATGGGTATTGATTCTTCAAGCATATAAGACAGCATTATCATTCCTTGAATGGCATCATACCATAGTCCACTCCCTTCTTTACATGTTCACTCACTCACTTTATCTCACACACTCCCTCCCTCTCCCGGTTAATACGACTAAGATAATCGTAAATTTTAGAAGCCCTACAATATTCAATCTTAAATTTTCTCAAGTTTTTGACTATTACTCTTTCCCTTGCCTTCCAAGTAGTCTTCTCTCAGTTGCAAAACGGAAATTGCTAGTTTTCTGCTTGCTCTTTACAGTTTCAGCTGCTCCAGCTCCAAATTGCAGGTAAAAGCTAAAAGCTAAGCTTGCCTTCTAGTTATTTTCTAGCTTTCTAGAAGGCAATATGTCTTGGATAAGCTAGGTCTTTCTCGGGAGTTGTTTATTCAGAAAGCTTTAAGAACATTTACTTTACAAAATGAGAATTTAAACAGATACCATAGGTCTGGTTACAGTTATGATTCTTCATTTTCTTTTTCAGTTTTTGAGTTCTTCATTTGCTCTCTAAAGACTCATTTTTGCCTTCCCTGAACTGCTTTTCTTCCTTTTTGCAGTTTCCTTGTATCCATGGTTGTCAACTTTTTATCTACTGGCGTTACGTTTATCTCTTCTATCACTTGTACTTATGCTAGAACTAATGCATTGGCCTATTTTACTTCAAATTCTTTGTACAAAGCTAAATTTTCACTTAGAAAACAGAAGGTGTTTTTCGGTTAATAATTGGATTCGGTTGTTAGTACTGTGGGAATAATTTGGTAATTGATAAATAATTTTTTTTATAAGAGTATCTTGTCCTCCCAAACCCCATTTATGGGAATACACTGGGTTCGTTGTTGTTATCTTGTTAAGCTTTTGCTTCTGCTTCTATAGTTAATGAGAAGCTTCAAATTTGAAGCTTTTCGCCACAGCAGGAAAAAAACTTCTGGTACTAAAAATCATTTTTTTTCCTAGAAGATAGTCACCAACTTAACTTCCAAGAAGTACTCGTTTAAGATAAAAAGAATGCTTGTAGTTTCTAGAAAACATGGCCAAAAAGACAACAATTAAGTTCTTATTGTCATAATAGAATCAGCTTCGCTGAAGTGACCTAATGGATCATTCAGAACTGATTTGCATATTGTTACTTGCATCCATGCGTTCAGCTTTTACCGCAATTGAAAAAAAGGGAGAAGACAGATATAGAAAAAGGAAATGGGGAGACTGAGTAAAGTAGGATTGGCTTATGACCCAGTGTTCATCACATCGTGACATGGTAAATTTTGTAGTAGGTATTTGACCTTCCCAAACTTAACCCAACCAATCCATTTGACACCCATAAAGAAAAGGGATAGGAAAGCGGCCCTTAAATCTACAAGATGAATAAATAGGCATACTTTTTCCGACAAAAATCGAGCATGTCATATCAAGTTCATCTAAACTACACACTGTGATGGAGAAAGTGATAATACTTAGATGGAAGAAGTTACCTTTAATCGCAAGCATGATTCATAAACAGGCTGCAAGTTAACCAAAAATGTGTAGGATAGATCAAGGTAGGTCAAGTTTGGGAGGGAATGCAAAGAGAGCAGTCCATCACAGCCAACAGATGGACACGACATTAGTACTAATGACTCGATAAGGGGGCATGATGAGGTCGTGGCAGATAAACAGTCATCCTTGAGTTGGCTGCATACATGGAAAGACATTAATCAAACGTGAAAAAAACCGAAAAAATATACATGTGTGATAGGCGAAACAAAGTAAGCAACCTGCAGAATGAAGCATCAAAAGAGGTCAAGAGAGGGCAATTAATGGATGCTTCAGATAGCACACCACAGCCCTTCAGCTCAAGTGACGCCATTTGTGGAGCTTCAATATTGAGCACACTCATTTTGGGGCATATACCGAGATTAAGTGACCGAAGACCAACCTGCAATATGAAAATGCATTCATCAACTTCTTGGAGGAAATAGAAATAAAAAAGCATAGTAAAAATCATAAAACTATAAGGTAAACATACAACTCCATCTCAAATCCAAAGAGGACGCAAAACAAAAGAACAAATGATATTGAGGCTAAAAAGAAGCCTATGGTCACTTACTGGGGAAAAAGATGCTATTTCAAGATGATCACAACCATCTAAAGATACTTGCTCAAGATAAGAGCACCTGAGTTGAAGAGAAATTAAAGCACGGCAACCAGCAAGTGAGAGAGAAACCAAAGAAGTGCTGCAGAAAGCCACAGCTGTCAAGCTCTGAACAAAGGGAGAACCACAATTAGATTTAGACCGTAATAATGCATACAAGTTTTTCAAAAAGAAAAAGGAAAAGGTGAAGTTGAATAGGCAAAAATATATCATTATTTTCTTCCAATATCAAAACAAAAAAATATATTTTCTTTTCCAAATAGTTGGTTGTCAAAATGAAGAAAAAAGAGCACAGAGAAGTTGAATGCTGCATTATGTTAGGAGTTTAGAGACGTCTCAAGGAACCGAGGGGAGAAGAAAAGATCTCAGAGCATTTCATTAGATGTAATTAAAAAATGTATGAATGCTTTCATGTGGCCAATCCAGGATAGCTTAATAAACTCTCCTCTAGAAATTGGTTTTCTTGAGCCGATTCATAACTATAAAACCACCAACAGCGCAACCAACTTCTATCGGGGTGGGGTTGGGTTTTTTTTGTGCATGTGTGGGGTGTGAGGTCCACATTTACTTGACTCACTATACTTTTCTCTGAGCACTTTATTTTATCCTTTCCTTTAGATGGAATGTTCATGTTTACTAGAACCCATAATAAAATCGTGGAATCTCTCCTTTCCTCCCTCTCGCTCCCCTTTTTACCGGAGGGGGTTAAGCTGAAATACACTCCCCCCCCCCCTTCCGTGAGTTGGGGGTTTATGGTGTTAATTCTTTTTTTGATAGACCCACTGCGGGAGCTTAGTGCGCGAGTCTGCCCAACTTCGGTCACTTATTGCAAACAAGACAAATTGTATAAAGCACAACCAGATGACACAACACAACAATCAGTACACTTTAGATTCTCTTTCTATTGTTTCTGACATGATTCAAATGGATATAAACATTCAAGAGACATGAGTATCGTCTTTATGATTACTCATCAAAAATACTGGACTCAGATCGATTACCTCCTTCTCAGAAGGAGCGATAGAGGTCTGTGCAGGGACTGCAAGGTTATTCCGGAAGAATCCCTTTCAACCCTTCATAGACTCCTAGTGATGGATGTCGGAATTTGGGTGAAGAAGAAGCAGAGGGGTGCTCGGGGCCAACCGCGAATTAGATGGGGTGCTCTGACTAAAGAGAAAGCCCAGGAGGTTAGTCGGAGAAGTTCTGGGGTAGCAGACGCAATGTGGTCAGAGACGGCGAATCTGGTTAGGGAGGCAGCGCGGGATGTGCTTAGGGTAACCAAAGGCTATCTAGGCAGACATCAGGGCGACTGGTGGTGGAACGACGTAGTGCGAGGAAAAGTAGAGGTGAAGAAAGCTGCTTTTGCGAAGTTGGCAGGGAGCACAAGCGAGGAAGAAAGGCGGGTGAACAGAGAGAGCTATAAGGTGGCAAGGAAGGAAGCGAAATTGGCGGTCTCGGAGGCTAAAAACGCGGCTTTTGGCCGCATGTACGAGGAATTGGGGGAGAAAGGCGGGGACAAGAAGTTATTCCGGTTAGCCAAAGTGAGGGAAAGGAAGGCGCGGGACCTAGACCAGGTCAGGTGCGTCAAGGATGAGGATGGTAGAGTTCTGATGGGGGAGTCTCAAATCAAACAGAGGTGGCAGGCATACTTCCGAGACCTAAACGAGGAGGGGGACCAAAACATAGAACTAGGGGAGCTGGGGCATTTAGAGCGTCATAGAGACTTAGGGTACAGCAGGCGCATTAGGGTGGAAGAGGTCGTGGGGGCTTTGCGTAGGATGAGCAGAGGTCGAGCGACCGGGCCACACGAAATCCCGGTGGAGTTCTGGAAATGCATGGGTAAGCCAGGAGTGGAGTGGCTCACCAGGTTGTTCAATGCGATCTTTAGGTCCAAAAGAATGCCGGAGGAGTGGAGGTGGAGTACAGTGGTGCCCTTGTATAAAAACAAAGGGGATATCTAGTGTTGCAACAACTATAGGGGCATCAAATTAATAAGCCACACCATGAAGGTCTGGGAGCGGGTGATCGAGGCCAGGGTGAGGGAGTCGACATCTATTTCCGTGAACCAGTTCGGTTTCATGCCGGGTCGGTCCACTACATAAGCTATCCACCTTGTCAGGAGATTGGTGGAACAGTTCAGGGATATGAATAAGGACCTGCACATGGTGTTTATCGACTTGGAGAAGGCGTATGACAAGGTCCCTAGGGAGGTAATATAGAGGTGCCTGGAGGCTAAGGGCGTGCCGGAAGCCTACATCAGACTAATCAAGGACATGTACGATGGAGCTAAGTCCAGGGTCAGGACAGTGGGTGGCGACTCGGATCATTTCCCGGTGGTTATGGGGCTCCATCAAGGATCTGCACTTAGCCCCCTCTTGTTTGCCTTGGTGATGGATGCTTTGACGCGGCATATTCAAGGGGATGTACCTTGGTGTATGCTATTTGCCGACGACATAGTCCTGATAGATGAGACGAGGGTCGGCGTTAACGAGAGGCTAGAGGTATGGAGACAGACTCTCGAGTCTAAGGGGTTCAAACTAAGCAGGTCTAAGACAGAATATTTGGAGTGCAAGTTTAGCGTTGAGCCGAGCGAAGTGGGAGGGAGCGTGATGATTGGGTCTCAGGTCATAGCCAAGAAGGATAGTTTCAAATACCTTGGATCGGTGATCCAGGGGGACGGGGAGATAGACGGGGATGTCACCCACCGTATAGCGGCGGGGTGGTCGAAATGGAGGCTTGCATCAGGAGTGTTGTGTGATAAAAAAGTGCCACGGAAACTCAAGGGGAAGTTTTATAGAGGTGTGATTAGACCTGCCATGCTGTATGGGACGGAGTGTTGGCCGGTGAAGAAATCTCATGTTGAGAGGATGATGGTTGCGGAGATGAGGATGCTTAGGTGGATGTGCGGGCTCACCAGGTTAGATAAGATTAGGAACGAAGTTATCCGGGAGAAGGTGGGGGTGGCCCCAGTGGATGAGAAGATGCGTGAGGCGAGGCTTCGGTGGTTCGGGCATGTGCGGAGGAGAAGCCCCGATGCCCCGGTAAGGAGTTGTGAGCGGCTAGCGGTGGTCGGTGTGAGGCGAGGCAGAGGGAGGCCTAAGAGATACTGGGGAGAGGTAATTAGACAGGACATGGCCAGGATGCGTATTTCCGAGGACATGACCCTTGATAGGAAAGTTTGGAGGTCTAGTATCAGGGTTGTAGGATAGGAGCTTCTAGATTTTTTGTACTCCTTCCCCGGGGTGGGTGAGGCGTGGTAGGGCCGCCATAGATGATTAGTGTGTGTTCTCTTATGGTAGTCATTTCTGGTAGTTGATGTTTTAATATCATTGCATGCCTGCTTATTTATGATACATATGTGTCTTATGTTTAGATAATTTTTATGCGTTGTATGATGGAATAACTAATGCGGTTTTTGTTTTGGTTGTTTGCCTTTCTTTTCCATGCGCCGAGGGTCGATTGGAAACAGCCTCTCTGCCCTCTCGGGTAGAGGTAAGGCCTGTCTACATATTACCCTCCTCAGACCCCACCTTGTGGGAATATATTGGGTTGTTGTTGTTGTTGTTGTTGTTGAATTTATATACTTGGAAAATATGCATGTTATTAATTCCTACGTTTCTTAAGAAACGAACAAAATGGTACTATATGATTACAGGACCATAACTACATTGACAAAGGTAAGGACGAAGGTAAGCTCTCATTTAACAATATGTGGGATGCAAGATCAAGAAAGGCCAAGAATCCAAGAAATTCAATAAGTACAAGAATCCATTCAAGATTAGGATTTCTTTTCCTTAAAGATTAGGATTTCCTATTTTTTGTTTCCTAGTAATTTGATTCTTGTAGATTTGTAGTTCTAGTAAAGTAGGATTGATAGTTAGTATTCCGTTCCTACTAGAGTTGTTTTACCTATTTTAGTTAGGATATGTTTTTTTTAACCCTATTGTTATTCTAATTTAATTAGGATTAGTTCTCCTTAACCTCATCAATTTTACTCAATATACTGAAAATAAACATTGGTGATTAGTTTTTCATATCTCTTGCTTCAAAAACGTGATTTATCTTTTATTTCACTCTTCTTTCTTTATTTAACTCTTCTTGTAATCTTGCAGGACTGATGAACGAGTGGTTAAGGCTCTTTCATCTTACATTCTTTTCACGTGAGTTTGAAAAATGATTTCGCTAGTTTTGTTAAACAATTTGGCAAAGTGTTTTTGTTTTATTCTCTTCTTTGTGCTTGAGAGGTGCAACACCTTGAGAGTACATCAATAGTGCATAAAAACCAGCGGCCAAGATTTTGTTAAACTGCCTTTCATTGTCAAGCAAAACGAAGTAGAGATACATATATGTTGGTAACAGATGTAGAAAATCATGTTCAGTAACACCTCCTCTAGTTAACAACCAAGCATGCACAAGTTTAAAACGACGCACTAAAATTACTAACCTCGCAATTATCTAGAATTAAGGATTTAAGCACAGGACAGCCACCACCATCGCTGAAAACTTCACAGATAGAATTGGTGAGCGATTCGCACTCAGTAAGGTCTACTTCTAACAAATTCGGGCACTGCAATGTAATTGTTGACAAGCTTTCTTGCTTCTGCAAAACTAATTTCTGTGGAATGATAAAAGGAGAGAACCATTATCCCATGAATAATGTAAGTCAATAAATTAAAGTGATAAGATAAAATATCTAGGAAGAGACTCACTTTGAGTGCACTTGAAGTTATATTGATTCGTTGGAGCAGTGGGCAATTAGAAACAGTAATTGATGATAACATGCCACTATGCAAGTTGAGGTCAATAAACCTGTCTCAATTTAAACAGAAAGTTAGTGCCGAAAAGAGTGACAGAAGTTAAGGCTTGGGAAAAAAAAATTCCTGACTCTGGACATGGGAAAAACAAAGATATTATCATACTTGCGACAATGTACAAGTCTGATGTTCTGAAGGCGAGGAAGATCCAAGGACACTGATGTTAATAAACTGCAATTATCAAGCTCTAGAACCTGAAAAGCAGTGAAAT